>DWQT01000401.1:0-23472 GCA_018244895.1 Myscelus amystis hages | reverse complement strand
GTTACTAAACGACTATCCACGCTCTAATAATACGCAACTCTCTTAAAATTTCCGTTAAATCATCAAAAACATCATATATGTCATTTGCACGGCGTGGCGTTGAAAAAGCAATTATTTCAATATCTGGCCCGCGCCGGCACCCGGCGGCAAAAAGCGAGGCGAGCACGCGCTCCGTGACTGTGACCGGCCGCAAGAAAGTTTGGAGACGCCGCGAAGGACGACTCCGGTCCATTTATTCATGTAGCCAATCGACAGCACTTTAATACATAGCATACAGCATGTTTTACCGTCTATTTAAGTCTAATATTACAATGTTAGGTTAAAATTTAAAACATAACCCTCCTTAAGTGGTGTTCAATTCCGGTGTAGGTTATGTTATAAAGATAAATGTATATACGAATGTATAGGCACGGATTTTTACCGGGGTTTTTTGGAATAGATAAACTCGTTCGAAAGCTTTTACGATGGTTAACCACGCTTCTCCAATGCAGATGATGCACAGATGTATTTGAATTTGAACGAAAACTTATGTAGGTGCGTGCTGACCATTTAATACGCCGTCATTGCAGCAAATGGACATCTGCATTAATCTTTTAGTAGTCTTGAAATTAGGTAAACCAATGCCCAATAAAGCAGGTACCACCGCTTACTGGTAGGCAACAGTTGTGGTCGAAGTATACCAAAAAAAATTTTTCGACTGTAGGAAAAAATTCAACCATTTTTTTTTTATTTAGTCACAAGGAAATTCGAGTGTGTTCTAGAACTCAAGCTTCAAATTAAATTGCTTAGATATCTAGGCAATGTTTTTTTTTTGTTCTGGAATTAGAATAATAATCACTTACTCGTTTTTATCCAACCGTAATTACATCTACGATATTTATTTAGGATCGCTTGTTGTTTTTGCGATTCGTTTTTATGGTTCTGTATGTCTTCAAGCATATATTATGCAAGCAACCCTAATAATAATAACTCAAGTGATTAGGTCAAGAAACATAGCCGGTGGCCTGGCAACATTCGATAATATGTTAGCTATTGAAAAATTATTACCCTTTTCCTTGTGGCCAGTTTGGGTTATAAACTTATCAATACTTATCAAATAGGGTTTCCTTGGTAATAAAAAATGATTTAAAAATTAATCCACTGTTAAACGGATGATGGAATGTGCTTCAAGCTTTGTCCTGATGAAACAAACTTTTGTAATTCACACATGTCGACCTGTAGAACAAATACTGCCCGGTAAAACTTTGAACCTATTTAAAATAATGAAAACGTATAGTAGCATATACTAGCAAGAATCAGTTAGGTAAACACATGTTTGTAGTTACATACGTTGCTCATTATTTCAATTGAGTCTGCAGGTATTTTATATCACTTAATTGACATTGTCTATCAATCTTTTTGTCATTCCACTGTTACACGTGAATAACTTCAGCACATATTATGCCACCAGCACGTTGGGATTCCCTCGGGATTTGTTACGGCGCTTAGAAAGAAATGTCCATCTAGATTTCCATTTTTTCGCTCTCTCCACCATCGACTGCGGAATATTGGAACAAACGAGTCTGTTCGACGGTCAATTATCTTTTTTTCATGCGAAAACACATCGAGGCTCACCGCGCGACGTGCATTGCGTTTGTATTTGCCGCATAATAATAAAATGGCAAATGAGAACGCAGTTTGTAACAGCGATACCTACTTTTTACACATTAAATACGTGAATATGTACTGCATTCGTATCTGGGAACAAATGTCAGGGACTACTAAAAAAATTATGAAAAAATCAGTTAATTAGTGCCTAAATAGTTAGGTTACCCGCACGGTAATTAAAAATACAATACACTGATTAGATTACGCTACCTAAAGTAGCTAGCTAGCTTTACAAATTAACCAACTAATATTAGTCATTGTTAAAACCTATGATTAATTTCATTAATTATCTCCAAAAAAATAAACAAAACAAGAAACTAAACTGTTGGAAGAATTTGTCAATCAGAAATCGGCGACTATAAAAATATAGTAAATCCGTCTGGTTGTGCCTACAAATAAATTTTTAACTTATCTATGCCTCATTCTCATTGGTATGTCCTAACTAAAATTAATATGCTTCTTTGTCATCAGCTATGTAACCTAAAGAGAATTAGTTTAGCAAAGCTACTACCGCTACTTAGTACACCCAACATGGACAAGAAGCGACATAAAAACAGCGGATTCCTTCCAAACAAATCGTCAAACTGCGATTTCGCTAAAACAAAACAAAATCTCCGTCGCTAGAATCGCAATAAGCGAGTAGACAGTGCAGCCCTCTTTTTGTTAAGTGGCAAACATTTGTGAGTGTCACTCGAGTGACAATGCATCGACGTGGAGTGGTCCGGTCGCCGTACCCTACCACTGTTACTCGAAACCTTCTCGAAACTGACTAAATAATATTCCCAGTCCCACGTTTAAATTGTAATCACATATACGATAGTTAACCTTCTCGAAACTGACTAAATACATCACTACCACGTTTATATTGTACTCACCTGTAAATTTATTTTTGGTTTTATCAAAGTTTGTTATTAACATTATAAGTTTTATTGAGTATTTATTACAGGTAACACTAAGTTACATTCTTAGCTAGAAGCTTCACCGGTGTGACTTTGAAAAACAACGAATAACTTTATGATAAATTGACAGTTACAGAAAGAATAAGGCGATTTGCTAATTTAAATAAAATCCTGTAAATAACTACACGATACTCAAATGTAAATGTCGCTATTATTAGTATCTGAGATTTGACAAAAAACCATCGCTATCATTTAGATCGTTTACGAAACCACAAATATCCTTGGCGCCGACCGTTACCGGAATCATTTATTTCCGCTACGATATTACATTAAACTTATCTGTCAATATTACAAAGTACTTTATTAGTAAAAACATATAGTATAAGACATTTTTGGTTTAAAATGCTAAGTATAATTTTGATATAACATTTGTTACATTTAGCATAGTATAATGTAAGAAAATCTACATACATATATTCCACTCGTGACTAAAACTGACTAATGGTAGGGCTGACAGACGAAGAGGCTAACAGGACGAGCGGCAAATGTGTCAGCTACCAGTAGCTGCTGTTGAAAAGGACGTACTTTAAAAAATCTATGTAACACCAAAAGGTATTAACTGTCCCTTTTTGTATTCACATTGTTCTGTCTTCAATACAGCAAAGGGAAGTTTTGAGTATTGCAATAAATGAAGATACTACAAGGGAAATTCAGAATTAACATCTGTCCAAAGCATGACCATCATGATACGGGGCTGTCATGAAATCGAGAGATAGTTACTGTTATCAGTGACTAACACTGACTAACAGTGACTAATGGTAGGGCCGTAGCCGTGGCGGCTAACGGGACGCACTGCAAGTGTGTCGGCCGCCAATCACTGCAGTCCAACTTGTAAATTATGTTCTTTTGAAAGTACTATGTTGCGAGCAGAGGTACTGCGTGTAGCGTCCTATTAAAAGAATATTCTAGAAGAACATTAACAACAGCTAATGTAATGGAATTGTGGTAACAATCTGAACAATATCGGAAAGTATCTTTTTAAACTTATCACAAAAATAATACCTACCATATTCTCAAGCAGTGGAAAAAAAAACAAATTTATACAAAAATGCTCTGAAGAGAATTTTGACCATCAATAACCGCGATTTGCTGTAGGTACCTACTTCATAACTTATGTCACGTAGCGCTGTGTAGAATAGGAAATTATATGAATTATCAAACTGAAATCGCTAGAAATTTAATTACAGGTTACATTACTTACATATCTATTGTGTATAGCTAGCACTAAGTTATAGTGTTCAAAGCAATAAAGTCCTTGTAACACAATATGCGCTGTCGTCCGCGGAAGAGAAAACGTCAGGCAGACGTCGAACGCGCATGAAATATGATAAATGTTGCTTAAAGCTTCGTAGCGCTGCCACCGATCTAACTGCGTATGGAGATGCGAGTGAAAAGTTTCGAACCAACAGCGGCCCAGTTTCAGACTAAAAAACTGTCATTTATATACATTTTTGCTTTTACTATTATTACACATTTCCGAGATAGAAATTGCAACCGGCATATACTGGCACGATAGCATAGTAATTTACTGAAAGTTGAATTAATAACAGATTATTGTTTTCAACAAATTGTATTAGATGTCTTTTGTCGTTCCTGTCATTAATTGTAAGACGATCACAATCATTTAAAATTGACAGCAAATCGATTCTTTTATATTGCTATGCATTTTGTATTAGATTTTTGCGTTTGACTACGAGCTTAGTCAATATAAGCGTGAGTCTAGTACTCACATTTTTTTCGAAAGTCTTTCTAATTTTTTTTAATAACCCTAAATTGCACTTATCAGGGAAAAATCGCGTCTGACAGTCATTGGCTGTTTGCACTAGAAATGATTGGGCGAAATGCTTTAGAAGAGTCTCGATTATAGATGGTCTTGAAGTTGGACGGTGGATGGTGTAATCGTTGTCGCATCCAGTATCGGTGCGTCATCGACACGCCAATCAGCCGCAAGCCCAATGCAGGTCGCCGCCCGACAGCGAGGTTACACTTGCCGATTCCTTAATTGCTGTGACGTTTTGATGCCACATTCCGCACCGCATGCTACTTAGTGCCAAGTAGTCGTCTTTCGAAATCGATATCTATTTCGGTAATTTGGCAATTCAACGCAACCCATCACTTTCTAGTTAGAATGAGTCAGTAGGTTACATTGATGCACGTACAATGGTCCGCCGTATGTGATTTCGGTAATCACAACTTACTGCGTTTCATTGTGCTATGGTATGTTATTGTGTTTAGGTTAAGTGGCTTTGATACATACGAATCCTAGTGTTAAGTGCTACAGCCAAAATAGATCTATTCAACCAATTTGAAATGGCCAGGAACGTACAACGTATTAATATGAAAACTAAGTGACGCTAAATAGTTTATAATTATAGGATTATCTCTCTTATTTGTACGCCGCAAAAGGCAAAATATGGATTGAAATAATAATTTTCTAAAATCTTTAAACGTACCCATATTTGTGCAAATAAACGTCTTTGTCTTACATTAAACTATTCAGTATAGGTACTGTTAGTGATATGTTTTTTTACATTTCCTGCCAACAGTATCTACTATTAGATGGACTATGTATTCCTTAACATTCACCACTCTTACACACCACCCCCCTACATTTTTGCCCCCTCATCCGCACTCCAGTACAATATTGTGAAAAGAGAAAATTAAATGCGATAAATATACATAAAATTGAATCCTCGTCTAGTATACTGTTGACGTATTTGTTTTGGTATTTCGATATGTCATATTCCATGCCATATCGTGCCACTTAGAATCAAATAGGATGAGAATGACCTTTCGGTTGCAACATTGAAGTCAATATTTTGATAATTCGGCAATTCAGTGCACTCATGTCATCAATGACTCATCGGTCAGTCACTTTCGATACGTGACCTAAGACTAAATGTTTTAACATTTTGAGACCAGTCCGAATATTTACGTGATGAGCATGAATATTTTCTATTTGGGTTTTAAAATGTGTGCAGAAATTTGAATATCTTATTAATTAATTGTTGCTTTATCAAAGTAAACATACAAATTAAAAACATTCAGTCGACAAGATCGATAGAGTAACAACAACAGTTTTAAGATATTTAATTTGAATGAAATATGAAGGGCTCCGTCTAAGTCTAAATGTTTATTTTAAGCTTATAATCACGCCGCCTAAAAAGGGTTGCTCACGAATAAATTACGTCAAAGTCTATAAAACGTGTTTCAAAACAAAATTATTTGGGGAAAAAGGTATCTCATTCACACATTAGTGACGCTACTCGCCACGTCCGACGGTAATTATTAAAAAGTTACGTCCTGATTCCGTATACCTTTTTAAACTTTTTTTGGTGTGTGTTTTTTTAATACATTTTTTGTCCTCTTTGTCGTTTTTAAATTTATAATGTCGTGAGTTAAGTAGTATTTATGCGATCCCCAGCAGTGCGAAGGCGGTTCGGGCAAGAATTTTTAGGATCTGTAGCCAGTGAATTTAAATTTAGAACGACGAGAAACTCATCGCTATCATATTTGTATAGAACAATCGGTTACGATCCGATCTATAATAATTCACGTTATGTTTTGTATAAATTCCGATAATATTAAAATATTTCAAATATTTGTGATATTGAAATATTTCGTGTTCTCTTTATTATAGACTAGGTCAATGAAATTTTTTGATGATTTTCAAAAACCTTCCAATGCAAGCTCCTACGTAAACTGAATTCATCGTTCAAGGTATAAAAATCGGAATAGTAATGTAGATCCGATAGATAGATCCGGATATGAATTTTTAGATTTAACGTCCCGAACAGTGCATATGAAATATGGAGAACTAGGCACATTTTTCATTATTTCACCCGCCTTAATTCAACATTAAAACGTTATACCGATCTCGGTTCCCGACCACCGATATAAATCCTCCGTGGACACTTTGAAGCGGATCGCCAAAGCTAATTCTGTTGTGATTAATGCTCCTTGCACATTTCCACTCTAGCTCATAACTGCCAACTTAGCATTACATCCCCACAACTCAAAACCAATCGAAACTCAACCGTATTCGATCGCGATAAAGTTAGATACGATGCACGCTAACTGTACGTCACGTAAGCGTATTTGAATACGAAGTGCGACTTAAAAGTAACTCGCTACTGGTCGCTCGCGTTTCTCACGCAACAACTAACAATTAAATGTGAGGGAATAATTTATATTAACACACTACCTACTTGTATTTTATTTTGGAAAGCTAATCTAAATCCTAAAAGTCCCCTTGAACTGAAATTTACAAGTGCTTTTCATAAAATAATGTAACGGAAATGTAATAACATTTAAAATGTTAAATGAATAAATTCAAAACTTACAGAATATTTTAGAAAATGTATATTTTTGTAATAGACAATTATTGATACTTATTACAAATACTAAAAAAACATTCATGAAGAATAAAGTGAATAAGTTCAAAAACGATAAAGTATCATCAATTAGTTATTTACGGCAACGGGCCGAATCTTTGAAAACATCAACCCCAATACTTATGAAACAGATTTAAAAAGTACTCCAACCGTACACCTGTAGGCGAGAGCTATTTGCATAACAAAATATTACGGTGGTAACAATTCCGGTACATTCAATTTGAGGGCTAACGCAATAATTCGCCGCTCGATAGTAGGGCGCGAATAATGATGTCATTAGCCACGGTGGCTTTTTGTTTCAGTAATGACACAACTTAATCGAATCTTGTTACAAAAACGCCGTCTTAAAAGCTTTCCTTTCATATTATAACGCTGCTATGTAACTTGAGAACCGATTCAATTTTAGTTCTAATATTGCGATTACATTGTTTAGTAATCTCAGTATAGTAGCAATCAGGCTATATCCCATATTAACGTACATTGGACATATTGTACGTACTTTGGACCATACGATTTTTATTCTTCATTACCTCCCGACGTAGTGGTTAAAGTAGCTGACTGCTATAGGAGGTTGTGGATTCGATTTCCACCCAGAGTAAATGTTGCGTGTAATAAATAGTTTTATTTCAATATTATACTGTATTTATATCTGACATCCGGATAACATGATACTCATATAATTGCCCAATTTATAAGCAAATTAATGTCTATGAACGAATGTGTCCAACTATTATTATTTGTGTTTATTTTGATAATTTCAATCCGGACCCGCGGGAAAAAATAAGCTTTTAATTACCTTACCTGATCTTGGTATAATGACTAGGTATATTTTAATATAAGATGAATCACAAATTGCAATCAAAATATTTCAACGAACCATTTCACCATGAATCGATAGCTCAATTCCGCTATCGTCGTATCTATCTGTTTAATCGAATAGAAAACGAACATTTATCATCAAAGCGCCCTTCGACATAGCTGTAGTAAAGTTTTCTCCGCGTAATTTCATATAAATTACTTAAAATCAAAAGGGAAATTAGAGTCCGCGGCTAATGCGCCATTCGCATGACGAACGGACGCCTTTACGTAACTTATTATTTTATTTTATTTCCGAAAAAACAAATCCCTCGTTCTGTGGGCGGTGTACGTTTAACTGTAATACGTCAACACGCGTACGATTGTTACGATAATCGTTCTGGTAATTATCGGAAGCGAATAACCTCTTCTATTTTTGTTTCGTGGCCCAGTTCTCACGGCCGTCTGGATTTATCCAACAAAGGCCTTCCAACAAAGGAAGGCGTCTACAGCTAGAGATGTCCATAAATATTGTCGACCAGCCCCGGCTCGAGAACGACGGACGGACCGCCACATCGAGTCAATTGTTCTGCAAACCTAAAACCGTCTCTTCACGCGGCACCGCAGTGAATTCGGCTAACGGAGAATTCGTTAAATGGATATAAAAAAAAACTGTTTTTTTTTAAATAGCTAAATATCGGATATATGTACTTAGCGATGAACAATCTAGGGCGGGTTCTTAAAAAGGTCGCAGTTTCCAGTAACTATTAGAAAATTATTAAAATCCACATCACAAAGTTTATTTGAGTAACATGATGATGAATTCGAACTATCACTGTTATTCAGTTTCAGATGTAACATACGCTTAGTCGGTAATTATTGGAGTTCTAACGAGATTACACCTTGTAATGTTACGTGTTACACCGTGTAACATCCAACTCGGTATCGTTTACATGCGTTATTAATATGGACCTCCATTTATAACTACCAACCGACATGTGTAAATTACGACGGGTATACTTCGGTAAGAGTTAATGTGACCACGATTGTCCGATTATGCGGAAAATCTTGATGTCCTTGTCACATTGCGTTCCACTTTGTTGTCCTGGTCAAACGTACTTTGCTTAATTATTAGCATGGGTCATATGCCTTCTCAGAATTTACACAGGAAATAATATGTCATATTCGTTTTGTTTCTTACTTTCTTTTTCTACCTCTTAATTTCGTATAAAAAACTGCAATTCTCCTAAAGCGGATTTGAATAGATAAATGTTATGAATAAATGCTGTAAATATTTCATTAGTGATTGTAAAATGTATTCCGTAAGCAAGAGATCGTTTTGAAAAAACCTGTGCAATTTCCACCATTCCGCGCAGCTGTAAATGCATCATACTCGCATATTACCTTGACGTTTTTTGTTCATTTTTAGTTTAAATATCGATTATGTTTTGGTTGAGTGAATCGATTCTGGTGAAATACAACTACATCTGAACGGGGTCGTCACTTTTTACGTGTTTTGCTTCACAAACAAACAAAATCCCAAATTTCTTTCACGTAAGTACCTACATAGTTTGATTAATATTATCGCAGCTGTTTAATTCAGGTGTTTGGGTTTGGCTATAATTATAATTTTTTTTATTTTTTATTTTTTTTATAATATGAAAGTAGAAGACGAGCATGCAGTCCACCTGTATGTATGAAACAACTCCATCATTTTTAGTATTGTCTGGACTAAAATGTTTTTACTGCTAAAATAGTGGATAAGCCCGTTATGTATTTGTTACACCATCTGGTAGGAAATAAAGATTCAGGATGTACATACCACTAGTATAATCCAAAATATAAAGCTATGAATAATTACACTTAAACATATTATTAATCTACCATCATTTTCATTTACGGCGATAGCTTATAAATACAAATAACTAGGTACACTACATATCCTACAATTTAGCACGTTAAACCTGGAGACACTAGCTATAACCCTGCCGCCGCTTGATTGACGTATGGTTTTAGGCAGCTAATGTAATTACATATGTTAACGGAATTTTAATAGACAATCACTCATAACCGGCCACCGATATTCTACTCGTTGCAGGTTAGAACTCAATCATTATTTATACCTACCTGTACATCATACATAATATATAGTTATCAATACAGTGAATGTTCAATCAATATCGTACTACCTATTAAAGTCACAGCAGAATTTCGTTGCATAAGTCTAAGAATACACTTAATTTGACAAGTTTGGAAAAGTGCGTTACTAACAAACTATGGCCTGGCAGGTCCACGGACATATTGTATTATTTACGCTCTAACAAATATATCAGCATAATCTATTTGTCTAGGATAAGTCCTAAGTGGTAAGCCACTTTACCGTGAACATTCCAGCTGTAAATAAAGGCTTAAGGAGTTAAGATATAGTAAATATTCGCTATCCAGTACCCAGTAGTAATGGTCATATTCCTATTTTTAAATAACAAGCTAATATCGATGCTGACTCGAGTAGCGAAACTCCATACAAAAACGAAACAAATATAGCTCATATCTGAATAGGACGTGAAATGCTGTCCCTATCTCTCAACGCTCACGAAATATCGGAAGGTAAGAGATTTTTCACATCGTGGCTTAATCTGCACATACATTCCTTTGTGTACCTTTACTTTGGTATATTACAGTCTAAAGTGAGCAATATGAGGGTATTAACAAATAAAGTATTTCATTTTAGGATAGATGTTTGCTAATAAATACGTTATGTTCACACATTTTGCAAAGTATTTTAGATATGACTAATTTGATTAAACCATAAAAGTTGTTTTAATTAAATTACACATTCAAAAATGCCGTTCGTTACCACTACTATTCATACATTTTAAATTGCTCGTGTCCATTCATAGATACAGGGTACAGACACGGGCTTATCATCCAAACCAATGCATTAAATTAGCAAGGAACAGATAAAATTTCAGGACACACTCGCGTACGAGTGTGCGAAGAATTTCTTACTTTAATACATTGAACTTAAGGCTTATTTTATATTGAATGCGATAGATTTTTGCAAAGCATTTATGTGAACAATAAAAGTTTGGAACCGGCTACCTGATGGTACGAGTACCTTCCTAGAATACGGTTATAGCGAAATCGGTAATCCTCTTCCACGGAACATACGATCTGCAAAGATAAATTGATATTTTTGAACTAGCGATAGGGCTGCTACTAGTATTTCTATAGCATCATTTTGTTATACTAAATATTGGTACTGCTTACTAACTAGGTGCTTCTATGCAAAATATTATGTAACGTAAATTCCACATTTATCAAACAAATTGTTGGCTGTTTATAATTATTTTATATAATTGTTTAATTCGCTCTCCGTTTTAACACAAATGATTGTATTAACCGCTTGTATTTGCAATTTGCAAATACATAAAACAAAAAAAAAAAAATTTAAATTTTTCGGAACTTTCCTGAAGCGACAGCCCTACGCACCTGAATTTTTCGACACTGCCGAACGATTACCAATTTCATCGAGCGGCGTCACAAAGTCTGCCGCGCGCCGGAAGGATTACGACGCTTTTTGCGGATTAGTGAAACAAGGAATCCTACCTGCCGTACTGCCAATCATAAACCCAACGGATCGCTGTTGGGTTAGTTTATTTGCTTCTATTATATCAACCGATAACAAATTACGTAACAAAGAACGTACAGAATGGGCTAATAGTAAGATAATAAACGTACTTATTAAATGGAGTAACTCTTGGATGTTACGAATACCCAGCTAACTCCAAATACTTATTTACAAAAATAAGTGTGCGAAGATTCGTAGGTAAAAAGTTTAAATCAGTCTATAATATATCAGGGTAATGTCACATAGAACATTATAGAGAACTTTAAGGAGAAAATATTTTCTAGCGATGTTTTCTTTCACCTTATTTAATTTTGAAAAGTGAGATGGTACTAGAATACCAACCCATACCTCGGAATGAGAGCCATCCAAACTGTTCTATATCCGTAATCAACTGGACTTGAAAATTACGTCTACGAATATGAAGTTTGTCATATTCCGGGCTTCACCTGTATCACGGCTATCAGACGTATAATTGATCGTAATGAAATGACAAAATATCGGAGCCGCATAGGATACTAGATACCGACCAATTACCGCACTCGCTCAGTTGTTTATCAGGCGAGCTTACTCATCTTAGCGTTCAATTCACACCATCATCTCACAAGTGTCGGGAGAGACGTTAACGTCGTTTTTTACGCGCCGCCCCAATACATAAACTATTAGTGAGTTATGATCGAACTATCGCATTGGCCGGGCCCTGAAAGCGTACCAGCGTAGATGTCAGCCTAATACTTCGAAAGTATGAAGATTAAAAAACCTTTTAAAGTTTTAATGGAATGATCTCAGAAACTGTGAAATTTCTTTAAATTTGTATACATAAACGTTTTGTGTTAGAGACATTCGTGCGTTTGACTAAAAGCTGACCAAATATCATACTAACTTGGAAACATATTGACGAAACCTGCATATTTTAGAGTTTTTTATACCGTGAGGCGAGCGTAGTCTGAAGTCTGAACATCTGCACATAGCACCATTACAAACGATACCCTCATCCTTATTCTGAGATGCTTATTCTATTGTAGAACTTTGGAGGAATTGATTTCGATTGAATTTAACGTTGACGATTAAGGCGAAATATTTGTATTCAGTGTACAGGTACTTAAAAGCCTTCATTCCCAACCGGGGAATGCGGTAGTTGCGAAGTGTAAAGGCTCGATCGTTCGAAGCTAAACAAAGGTTTTGTGTATGAAGGGATTTCCCACATATCTATACTAATAATATAAAGCTGAAGATTTTGTTTGATGGTTTGATTGTTTGAACGCGTTAATCTCAGGAAATATTTGAAATATTCAGTGGTAGATAGCTCATTTATCGAGGAAGGCGATAGGCTATATAACATCACGCTAAGATGAATAGGTGAGGAGCAGTAATAAAAAATAATTTATATAGCAAAGCAACGTTTGCCGGGTCAGCTGGTCAGAAATTGTGGTAAGTTGTGTATGAGTAGGGCGAGCTCAATGATGGAAAGGAAACGCTAGCGTTCATCACTCGTCCAACGCACGTCTCGGCGTGTCGTTTTGTTGGGTATCGGCTGATGTCGAACGTCGGCGGCTTCAAAGCCCTGCGGGCCGCGAGCCGGTGACTTGCGTTTTGCTCGGACGGACCGCGGTATAAAAATTTTCCTCGTCCCTTACCGCCTTACCTTTCGTATCGGGATACCAATATTTTTATTTCGATCAATAAACATGGGAAGAGAACTGGTAATGAGGACACTAGTGATTCGTCTACTCGTATTTTCTCATGATGAATGTACGCCGCTGTTAAAACAAACAGATATTTCTGTAATTCGAAAATGGTTATTTTCCTTCCTTTTCTCATCTTAAAGTAAATCCCATCACTCGTTTAGTATGACAAATCAAAGACTTATAAGACTGTTCCTGTTCCTTAACACAATTACATAGCTGGAAACGGTATCAAATTCCTGATAATCTGATACTGGTAGAGGCTAACTTTCTCTCAGACACAAGACACAGATCCTCAGACACAAAACACAGACAAATTTCTCCAGCTCATTTTATATTCGCATGTCAAAGATTTTTATTAACTACCAGGATCGCATATCCCGATCAATTATAGACTCCCGTCTACCTGGTCCGAATTACATCCGTTCGGAAATCCTAACATAATAATCCACTTCCTACCGTTACACCCAAACATACTTGGACGTGAATACTCGAAGAAAAAAATACGTAACCTCTTATTATTTCTAATCTCCTAAATAAAATCTTCGAGCGGGTTAAGCTCGAGCGGTAGTTTCCGCTCTTTTGTTCGTTGAAACGAGGACAGCGTAATGATAGGCGTATCAAAGTAAACATGTCCTCGAAGAACATTATTGCTGTATTTGCATGTTAATATACAATACATTACATAAGCACATGATACATTCTTTTTGCTTTAATAATACATTATTTAACAAACAGATCGAGCGCTTTCATGATTTACTGGGTAACTGTGATTATTGTGTTGTAATTAAAGCCAGCGATCTTAAAACACGCTAAATAGAGATGGCGGAAAAAGTAAAAATATTACTTTTTTCTTCAGGATTGACAGGAATGCTTTAATTAAGAAAATATATCAATAATTCGTTTATTTTTGTCTCATAATAGCAACTTTATTTTACATTTACATTGCTGGTCATATATGAGCATTCCAAATTTAAACGAACTGCGTCGGCCATTTTGGCAAACGTCATCGTACACGTGCAGACGTTCGGTGTAGTCTTTCAGTGGAAACCTAACCCCGCCTTTCGGTCTCACGCTGAAGCAAAAAACTGGTAACTGAATACCAGTGGGGGACTGACAGATGGAGGGGAGACCGGTGGGATTAAACAGGATATGCGACTTATGTGTAGGTATGTATGTGTGTAGGAAATGGGAGTTTGAAAATATATAGGTACTAAATGTTTGACGAGCATTTACCGATTTGGAGCTACGTACATAAACAGTATTAATAGCATAGTTTTAGTAATATAAGGTACCTACTTGCTTAATCGATAACCTTTAACTTTAAGCTTTACTTTGTAATTTATAGAAGTACTTTGATAATTCTAATGTACGTATTTAAATAAATTAATGTTTTGTACTTATTTAGTTCTTCGTGACGTAATGAAGATGAAAGATAACTGGGTGTTAAATATATAGGAGATTCATTTGAAGTACCTATTTATAAATGAACAAATTCTATTGAAATCTTTTATAAAGACAATATATAGAAGTTGCGTCCGAAGCTAATAATGTTTGATCAAATCTACGCACAATAATCAGAAAATCATGTGTTTCATTGTGCCTCTGACCTAATGTTTGCTCCACACATAATTACGGTAATCGCTGACACAAAAGACACACGGCTGACAAAATGTTCGCGACTATTGATATTACAACAATATCACGCTTTTAAAACCTATCCAGCGTAAGCTGACCTCGCCAGCGGGACCGCCACTCACAAATGCTCACACACTGGGATCAAATGAACTAAGCGTCAAAGGTCTTAATAAATAGGTCGTATCATAAAGAACTATCGCGTGAATTGTACACTTGTAAATCTCTTTGTTAACCGGCGCCCGCTTATTGTGTACTGACAATACAACTTGTAAGAAATGTTTTTTAGGAATCCTCCATTCATGAATGTTTAGATGCATCGGTTTTGCGGCAAAAGCACCGATAATGTAACCTGTTGCGATCACGAATGGTCGGCCGTATTGAAAGAGCAAATTGAATTCATTCTATTCAAAGACGTGTTGGTTTATGGTTTTTAATATTCAATAGAATCGCGCAAGTGCACTTTTGTTCGGTTTCTAGATGAATTAAAGTTTTCTGAATGAAACACATCATCACGCATACTCAAGTTGAATGCGATCTGCTCTTGATATAGTCTTAATACGTAAAATGTATTGTTATTAATAATAAAAAATACTATTATCATTAAGTGAAAACTAATATCTAAAACTTAAAGGAATCTAAATTAGGTACCTTACATATTTATAAAAACATCTATCAAAATCCTTTACTATCAATAACACGTTCTTCTGAGACTTATTTTTTTAATTACCATAAAAATATGACATATAGTGAACAAATATCGAGGATTAGGTAAGTCTAGTTTTTCTACTGGCTAATGGAAACCAAAATGTACAATAAAAAATAAAAAGGAAATGTAATGTTGGTATAAATATTGAATACCTAGTAATCTGACTGACCGAAGTTACTAATGAATTTGACCTAATTATTATACTAAATAGTCTTATTTTTGTTACATACGAAGAAATTACATTTAGCAGTTGTTCGGTCACTAAGATGCAGGCCCTGTCTAACATTGGGATTAGACCGCTGTGTAAAGTTGACCCAAGATATTAATGCTATAAAGAAATGTCGGGAGCTACAAAGGCATAAAACTTTCGTGTTGACTTTGCACTGCAAATAGTCATAAATCTTCGGCCATAATTTCTCACATAGCTACGTAGCTACCTACTCACGTGTTTAGTTTGTCCTCTAACTTCAATGCAACTGCGCAAACACAGCGTCTTCCGAGCATTGTTTGTTCAATACAACAAAATTGTGTATAATTATATTTTTAGGTAATACAAATGAAATACGCATTATAATTTAATTTACCATTACTTTATTGCTATACCTAAAATTTTGAATACCCTGAAATTATTTAATGTTCAATAGTTGTTTTTTGTTAGACCCATTTCTTAATCTATTTATTTATTTTTATTCGACACTTTTATAACATGAAAGTAAGAAGAGGCTAAGTAAACGATAAATTTAATTAATTTTCCTACTGTGCGCTAATAAAATAGATAATAGCTGGATGTATGTATATCGTATTAATGTAATTTATGAATCAATAAGAATCAGTCTAGGTTCTATGAAACAACAACATTGTCTAGGGCAAAGTCTTATTAAACAACAATGTCTAGGGCAATGCACTCTTAGACTGAGATGGAAGAATTTAGGCAAATTTTCATAAACACATCCGTACCTCGAGGACAAGGCAGCCTTCAAAGCATCCAAACTATGTAATTCTAAGAGTCATTTGACCACTACCTAATTCTTACATTAGACTGCCCACTGTGGTACATCTAGCAAATACAAAATCAAACTGATAGAGTACGCTCCTGACCTCATTCGCACGTGTGGAGACACAAGGCCAACGGTGGAGCTTAAACAGCCCGAATACCTACGATAACTTGATTATAGGAATAAAACCAAACGACCATCCGCACTAAACTTATATCGAACATTTGCCGTTTAGACATAACGCATATTACATACACACACGTCTGTATACGGACGCTTGTGTGTATGTGTACGCGACGTGGATGTTTGCGTGTGCGTGTATATAATGGATGTGAATGTGTGTGTGAGTGGAAGCTGCGCGTGAGATTCGAACGCGCAGCTGCGGTGGCCAGGTGTGCGTCGAACCCCCGGCCCGGCCTCGTGGTACTGGCGCGCACACAGGTCAAAATTGCTGAGATTTGTTTTGATTCGTAAACAACTAGGGTGTAATAGTTCTCGTTACTTCTCTATGACACTCCTTTGTTTCAAAGTATTGAGAGATTCTTTAAAATGTAAAATAAGGCATGACAGTTTTATGACCATTGCAGACAATTTGCGCATTTCAAAATTTCATTGAATAAACTCCAATATTTATGCATGCACATGTTAACATTTATCGACAAATTTATAACGATTATTATAATATACGCAATTTAAACCTATTAAATGTAATAAATAAAATCTACGTTACGGTTTTGAATAAATCTCTCGAGTGACATTTCGACTCGACTGTACCTCACTACCCCATCAAAATCTGTGAATGCTTGCGCAAACCCGCTTCCATGACATAAACAGTCGAGCAAGTATCGTATTTATTCGAACCACGGCACTCCGTACGAAACGCCGTACTTGATGCCGAAGCCTTATAGGGGCCAGTCCCCGCTAGTAATTATCCAACATGTTTTTATATCTGATTTTTGTGTATTATTATTTACGGTTTTGGTCATTATAACACCGGAACTGACGGCATAGCAATGCTAAAATAAACAATGGTGCTGTTAAATCTGATATTAAGTACATTTGTATGATTTTAATAGAGCGTTAAAATTACTAAATTGAAGAGCTCAATTTAGCGTAATGACGACTCGTCTGTGACTTCGACTAAATGAAACTAAAGTAACTGCTAATCTAGTAACTAACAACTAACTGCTTATAAAAGATTAAATTATAATACCAACTAAGGTAAAATTAATAATGAAATAAAAGAATAAATCTCATATTTAACACTTAGAATCCTAATCAGACTTCCTGATGAACAATCATGAAAGTAAATCAATTTGTAAGTAGATTAACTCTCACAATAAAAACTTAATATCAATCAGATCGAAACAGATCCAATTCAAACAGTGTGTTATGTTAGAATATAAATCGTGTACAATATAAATTCTAATTATTTAAAAACGGATACCTGTTTAGAGAGCATTAAAAATGACCCAAATGGTTTATAAATTGTAACGACCGGTCCTACGCTTTAGTGATAAAAAAATATCGAGAATATTATCTATTATAGGTACTGTAACAGTTAAAGAAAAACAAACAGAAAAAAGAAAATACATTAATTCGACAACAGAAATAACTATCAAGCATCCATAAAAATGAAGAAACACAATTAATCAGTATTTAAAATACATAATAAAAGCATCAGAAAATGGAATGAAATCGAAGCTACTCCGGTTTAAATTATATTACATTTAATATTCCGTTTACTTTTACATTTCAAAAAGTACCCTATTTGTTCAGAACGCACGAATTCGAAACATATTAACTTTCTATCCGAGCGCATTAGAGCGACATTATTATTGAAATAATTGCAAAAGTGTGGCGTCGGTTTGTCTAATTCACTGGGCGATTAGGAGCGTGCGAGTGCCACACATGATCGTCACACTGGACATCGCTAAAGACATTTATCTATGGCGACATTTTTGTCGTCAATGCAGTATACGGTTATATATATATATAGCTTTTTCCCGCGGCTTGGCGCGCATAAAATTATTAGTTACGACATCAAATTAGAAATCTCAAAAATAACAATATTTCTCTACTATATAATAGGTATTATTATACATACAAACCTTCCTCTTGAATCAGTCTATTTATTTAAAAAAAACGCATCAAAATCAGTTGCGTACTTTGAAAGATCTACGCATACATAGGGACAGGAAGAAAAAGCGACTTTGTTTTATTCTTACTATGTAATGATTCTGTGATTTTAAAAATGTAACAATCGCAATCAAGCTGCAATGTTGCAAAATTCTGATTTTCTTTTTACCGGTTACGACGTATGTACAAATTGTCGTATCGCGACGTACGAAAGCTCTTAGAGAGCGTAAAGCACGGCCAGAGTGCACGGCGATTTGCCGCATTTCACGGCGCAGCGACGGGTCACGGCGCGGGGTCACGCCCGCTAATGTCACGTCGAGCTTTCCATCAGCTCACGATCCGAAGACACTCCGAAGTGACAATTGGATCGGAACTTTCTAGTAACAGTGCCGAATTATTCAGCCATTGTCCCCGAAGTATCGGTTAGTGCGACTCAGGAATGAAGTGTGAGTTTTTAAATTCAGTCTGTTTACTTAACGCTTGAGTTTTCATTAAGCTAATAGTTTGTATCTTATTTTCAGTATAGTATCACCTATATCTGTGTATATTTAATTGCCGTTACCTTCAAACTTTGGTAGGTTTTTTGTTGAAACTTGACTTTGCTTCATTATGGAGCATGCATTTTTTCATCAAACCTATTTGTTACCTTAATGGCAAGTGAAATATTCGTAAATGAAAGCATTTCATCATTATTATTCTCATCATCATCAGACTTTAATAGTACACAAGCCTCTCCAACTGCACAAACTAAAGCTACAAAATAAAGCTGTCAGCTTATTAGTTTCTTCGTACACATTGTTAAATAATCACCACCTGCTGTGATAGACCTATTGAGAGGCTGTATCTTCGTTGAGTGGGACGACGCTAAAATCGCCGTTACCACGTAATTACCTCTGTACGAACCGCAATGTCATATATGTATGTATAGGTACGGGAAACACAAGTAATTTCAAAATGCCGTTTTCCTCAACGCTTTATTACTAATTAAATTGCCCTATTAACTTTGATCAACTTAACACACTTTTCGAAGTTAACTAGCAGCAAGGAAACTGCATTATAAGCGACACCTTCACTTTCCATCAGGCGAGGGTTCTGGCGTAAGCAAAATGGAAAATAACGATAAAAACAAGCTATTGTAGGTATATAACACAAGCGCGCAAGCGATTGTGCCCAGTAATATTAACCGCCGATCCCGCTGACCCGGCGACCAGCCTAGTGATTCCGTCAGCTGCCATTTTTCCACAGATGAGCGCGCGAACGCGCCCGTGACTTCCGTTTCCGGCGGCGCGCCCGCGCAGCATCCGCAGCCACCAGACCGACGCGTGTGATACCGTCTGTGAGTACATCATGTTATATTATAATTTATTATAATGAACCCATTCAACTCGTCGCAACCACCTTGGTGTAATAATCAAACTTGCCATCGTACCCAGTCCACTAACGTCCGTTTTAACTGAAAGAACAGAATCAAAAACTATACTCATCACATAAATATGTCCTGGGTAAGAATTGAATCCACGTACAGCTCTGGTATGCATTCCGGTTCCTTAGATAATTGGATCGGTAAAGATACGGTACGTTTAAGACTCGTTTACAATATATAAGTACCATCTGTTTATTTGCTGTGTAAAGAAAGGATAGCATATTTAGATATCAATTTGCAATTTCAAAGTACTCCTTATCCTTACCTTTATGCAAAATGAACTTTACTAAATCAGCAACATCGTACAAAAGTGCACAGAATATTTATATAGTCTCATTATATGCACAGTGGACGGAAGCGTCAAAATGGACGCTAGCATCCGACATGCGACGTAACGTCACGTCGCGCGCTACATTATTGTGCTAACATTAATAAAATTGGAATTGGAATTATAGATAGACTTGGAACTAACTAGTGCGTTGGTGCAGCGGTCAATGAACATGACTGCTGAAACCGCGGCTGTAGGTTCGATTTCCATCCAAACCAAATATGTGCGATACCATGGTTAACTTTTGTTTATGTAGTTGTAATTATGTTTATAATAGTATTTATAAATGTAATGTTATATGGCTTGTGGTTTGTCTGTTTACCATAACATAGGCTCCGCTCAGTTGGAAATCAGATGCCCGTGTAAACATATACTTACATGCCTCACTATTACCTATGGTAAAATTGGCATTTCTATTTCAACTGTACCTTTACTGTAAATTGTGAGTACCGTAACGAAGAAAAGTGATTATCTTCTAATTTACTCCTGCGTACATAAGCTATGTATCTATTTAAATTGAATTGGTGCTATGTAAATATTCACACAAGCGTACCAGCAGCAACATTGTTTATAACTGAAACGTCCGCCAATCACAATCGGAGGCCTTATTAATCTGTACGTATTGATGGATCACGTGGACGTTGATGAATGATACGATTACAAATGGCTATACACCATCCGCACTCCACAATCCGTTAGAATTAGAAAGCACAGTGCCGATATAAGGATGCTGTAATTTCTCTGCACCTTACATCCATCATGGAGTACAAATTAACTTTAGCGAATGTACCTTTGGCGTAATAGAACCGATTACCACTATCCTTTTTTTATTTACGTACCACAAAATAGTCATTCAGTTAATTTTCAACAATGATTGTTTGATACCACTTAGGTTAAATCTGAATAATATGATCACATGTCAATACTTCAAGTTTCTCCAAACTGTCACTATTATTTGTATGCAAACGTAAAACAATTAACTATATTATTGTAAAGTTAGGATGTATTACGCAAGAGTGTCGCGTTTTCGCTTTCTATACGCGACGACCAGATCATTGTCAGAAATACGGAGTGCGGTTGACATAAATACTGAGATTCCGATCTTACCAATTCATATATCAATTAACACTGGCGCCAGTCCACGAGAAACAAGGTACGGCTTCGATAGCAATCGCCTCCGGAATACGCTTCGGCTTGCGAAATGGCTGTACGCGGCTTAATTAGCGCAACTAGCATCGGCTGTATAGCTACGTCCGCTAGCCATCTTAAGGGCGACCGCTCAAACATTTTCGGCATACCTAACCGATGACTATATTGCAATTAATCAGCTTCCAACTGACACAGCTGTATGAACAATTCACTCACTTTTACAATCATTTTAACGTAAAGAATATGTATGTATATGTATAACTGTAAGTCATAAATATACAAAAGATGTTGGTATCTATGTGACATATCGGGCAATGTATAGTATATGCTTAAGACAGTAGAAAAAGTACATGTCTAAATTTGTAAAAATATACACATATAGATAAATTTATATCTACACACAGAAGCGACAATCGTTTGTATTATAATCATAAAATACCTACTGATATTGACTTGTATATTGCTTGGATAGAAATCCTCAACCTACAGCAGATCGATCAAGGACTAATCATTAGACGGATAGGCCCGTCAATTGTCGGTACAGAAACGGACTAAGCCAGAACTGCCCAGTGCTCACGGCGTCTCGGGAACGTGTTGTATTTGGCGGGCGCTTAGAGAACAGCCACCAAATCTGGTGCGGTCAGTCGGGTCAGTAACACGTGTCTAGTAATAGATAGCGCGGTAACTGATAGCAAAGCCGGTAGCCGCGCGCACCGCGCACCCGCATCCTGCGCGAGATGAGACGCGCCTTCCTGCGCCGCGCGGTTGCACGCGCCGCTGAGCGCGACGGGGCGGCCGGGGCGGCGCGGACTGCTCGCCGACGTTCACTTAGTTGGCACGCTTTTAATTTTTTTTACACGCTTTATATTAGCTTCACTTGTATGTGTGTCTAGTTGTCAGTAACTCCGTAGGATAAGCGGATATTGTATTGTATGTATGTTTATACAATTTTTCATTAAAAATTTTCTAAGTTTACAACTGTAAGCGTGTGTAACTAAAAAATATAGTTTAAAAAAACTAAAGTACACGCTTTTATAGAAATCAAACTAAAAAATATAAATAAGATATATTTAATTGTAAAAAAAGCGTGGGGTGCCTTTAGAAATATTAAAGTGTTGGTCCTTCTGTTCATGTCTGTCATTAAAATATTTATAACTACCGAGAGTGTGCACCCTACGCTTTTTTTACATTTAAATATATCTTATTTATATTTTTTAGTTTGATTTCTATAAAAGCGTGTAGGTACAGTCGTTTTTTTAAACTATATTTATTTTTTAATTCTTTCCATTATCAATATCAATGTTAGATCTTAGAATTATCATATCATACTTGAGCTAATATTAGATCAGATAGCTGCTATACCGAAATCTTAGATCTCCAGACCAATATGACGACTGCTATACCAAATGTGTAGTGTACTGGGCATATTAAACAGTACTGTTTGCGTGTCTTTGCGTTAATTACTGCGCTCAGCCAAACAGAAGACCGACGTTAATTAAATTTGAATCACGTCCATAATTACCGAGAACGCGTGCCAAGATGGCCGCTTCTACCAAAGTGGAGTTAGTACGACGAAACACAACGCTTTAAGTCAGTGTAGGGTGTAGGAACTATAGGACGAAATATGTTTCAATAATATGCTTTAATGGGGCTTTGCGATGAGGGATATTGTAAAAGCAGGTATACACACACACACACACACACACACACACACACACACACACACACACATTTCACAATAATGTTCGAATTGTGAAGTAAACAAGATTGTATATACTTTTTGGTGTTGTAATATTTGTGTTGTAAAGCGCAGTTTAGTAGATTGAAACTCAGCCTTCTACTGCGAGCTACGAGGGACCTATAAGGCCGTATAACTATAACGGTGAAGGCAAAAAATCGTGAGAAAACCTTCATATCTAGAGTATGTTATAAAGCAGACGGGCCACCTGGTGGTAAGTGGTCACCATTGCCTATGGACATGTGCAA
>DWQT01000400.1:0-23487 GCA_018244895.1 Myscelus amystis hages | reverse complement strand
GCCCATCTCTAAGAGCGCACATGGTACACACTCGGTGCCCACTTGGTGCACACTCGGTGCCCTCCTGTTGCACACTCGGTGCGCACCTGGTGCACACTCGGCCCGATAGGTTTAAAATTAACAAAGTTACATACTAACGTTCATCCCCTATATCATGCCTTTGGGGGTGGAGTTTATCAAAATCCCTTCTTAGCACACGCCTACGTCATAACATCTACTTGCATGCCAAATTTCAGCCGGATCCGTCGAGTGGTTTGGGCTGTTCGTTGATAGATCACCAAGTCAGTCACCTTTGAGTTTTATATATATAGTAGAGTAGGTAACATATTGTGTTATTCTGAGGCAATATTCTTAACATATTCTATTAGCATTTATACACGTAATCAATTATTTACACTTGTATTTCTAAAGTAGACTTGTTTATCATAAGATCTGCTTTAAGATGGTACCTGGATTGTCGCACACCGATTGCAAAAAAAAAACAAAATAATTGAATTTTTTACGCATTATTGAGTTATTAATTTGCGATTATGTTGACAAATATATAAGTACCATATATTTATACTTTATTTTATGAATGTTTTATATTTCATGTCCTCATATTAAGTTAGGATTATCAGATGAAGTAAGGGCAATTTCAAAGTTAAGAGTTTGTAGAAGAATGAATTCCAATTACTTTTTTATATTTGAAATCACATTTTTTTCTGCTTTAGCACACAATTTTTTCCTTGAGAACTTTCAATTTACCTAAAAGTAAATACTTGGAATGGAATTAGACAACGTTTTCGACAGCTTGTCGGTTAAGTTTTTGCTAGAAATCTTAATATTATCACTAATTCGAATGTTAGTAATAAGAGTTATATAAGCCTTAGTTATAAAGTGCTCCAAAAGATTTAATTATACTGGGCTAAATAAGTCAAAGCTAAGCCACAAACAATCCACAAACCGCAAACCTACGAAAATCTAAAAGAATTAAATTATTCATATGGTAAGAATATTTGTCACTATGGTTCGCCTTACAAGACATCGGCGTTACTTGTATTAGGTACTTACATTTAATGCTGTGTACTAATCTGTAAATCTGCTGATAAACATTCAGTTCTCTCTGGAGTTTGATAAAGCAGCACATAATTTATAAATCTAAGACCGCATCTATCATGATGGGAATATTGTTGAATAATAAGTATCGTGATGTCAACGACGATAATGCACGGCCGGTTTCACTTAATCTATTCGGATCGAATTCCTGATCGGGCAGACAGGCATATAAACAATGATAAATGATAAACAATGATTTTAGTTGGGCCTTCCTCTATCTAGGATTACTGTACGTTTTGTGTTTTCAAATTAACGACAGCAGAAATGACAGTAGAGGATTATTATCTATCAATATATTAACTCATCACTATATCTCTGGAACCACAAGACCTAAAGACTTGAAATTTGCTAGGAATGCTCATTTCGTCGAGTAGAGGTTAACTACGAACGGATTTTACGAAATTCCAACTGTAAGGGGGGTGGTTACGGGGACGTTCATTATAATTTATATAGCTAAGCAACATTTGCCGGGTCAGCTAGTTTATTATAAGAGTATTCTATTAGGCATTTTATTAGGTTTTGTTCTATTCTATTAGGTTGATATTCGACCCGGACGTAACCGGTTGTAGTGAATTAATATATTAATGAATTATTTATATAATATCTTAATTAATTATATACCTTCAGCAACTATACCCAAAAGCGGACGAAAACACAAATAGTCCCGAAAATTGATGAAATTATCTTCAATATTAGAACAAGAATAGCAAACTTCAAACATTAGTAAGAATAGGGAGCTCCCAATAATTTTCAGTTTAGTACTGGGTAAGCGATAACAATGAAACTTTGTTGAAGCATGAATCTCAATAGATAACACTGATTTATCAGTAGATATAGCACACTGGTGCTGTTGCGATCAAATACTCATAACATATTAGCATATATGTATTTTCTAATTTCTAAATAATGTTGAAAATCAAAAATGCAAATGTATTTAGCAAATACATGGATACTAACAACAATAGACAAATCTGAACACTTGAGGCAATATATTTAATTATGTCCCAATTGAAATGTGTAACATGAAATATGTGTCTTACCAAACAAGACAATCTGAATTGTACTTCGCCACAGTGTGTACAGAAGAGCTGAGATACAAAACAGTAATTCCCTCTTTTAGCCAAAAAAAATAAGTAACCATCTCTAAATACCTCTTATGCTTTAATCAATCTGGCTTGGTAGTTTCCAGTAAAGATACGTTAATATTTGTATACATTAATCCATTTAAATGACATCAACGCAATTCTGGTAACATTTGAATAACATAAAACGTATGTACTTAAGTTGAAGCCGCCTACACAACGATCGTGCAGTTTGAATACTTGTTAACAAAAAATACCTTAAATATATCTCAAACTTGCCCACGCGTAAAATCGTGTTCATGTGTGTATACATATAAATGCTGCTATTTATATTTCCATTAACTGTTTACTCAAAATAATAAAGTCATCATTGTCAGTATCAAAAAAAACCCATCCACTAGTGGCACATAAGATATGCAGTCAAAGTAAGAAAGTCTTTTCTCACTTCCGTTGCGCCTTTAGAAAATTATACATTGCCTTTGTTATTGTAATGGAAAAAAAATATTTACAGCAGCGTTTAGGCATTGCAATTTCTTCAAAGTAAATGCTATGAAGTAACTTATCTATTGGTGGTACAATGAATATTAAGAAAAAATAGTAGAAAACTTACTTAAATTCATTATATAAAATAATATTGTCCACGCTTATTTATTTATATATTATATCTTATTAATAAAATAAACGAACACTTTCAACACTTATTTTAGGTCAACATGGACATATTTAGTTAACAAAAAATTGATCACTTTTTCAAGCTTTCCATTTATCAAACATCACAACTGCAAATATACTCGAGCGAGACAAAAAGTAGTAATCAGTATCTGCGAATGAGTAATTTTCCTCGAAAATCTCCGAGAGCTTTTCCGGACACGGCGAGCGGACGTAGAGCGCGCGTGCCGCTCACGGACTTACTGAAAGCCTGAAAATGAAAATCTCAAACATCCGCCGTGCAAATAACCGGCGTGTATAGTGACAAATCGGACAGACAGACTCTACTTGTCTATCTCATTTCGTCATAATCAAATACAGTAAAATAATATTACCATGATGATCGCAGTCGAAATATGATTTTTCCAGTGTTTTTGGATCCACAATTGAGTATCGATTCAAACAATTATCGACTTTTAACGTTTGGAGCTGACTTAATAGAACACCATATTAGAGAGCAAAAACCATGAGAGGACGATTTTAAAAACGCGTTGTCCTTTAATATTATAACATCATGTTACAAGATTTTGTTACAAGTATTTGATTAACTACACATTAAAACTACTAAAACATCTAAGTAATTATGGCTACAAAAATTGTTGCTCAGTGCCCTAGTGTAGGTACAAAACTTCCAGTTATTCATGGAACTTTTAGGAATTCTTCTACAAGAAGTGACTCAGTTCAAACTGGTATCGTTAAGGTTAATAACGCTAATTGACCGAACCTCTCTAAGTGCATACGCAAGATAAGAAAGTGAAGAATACAGCGATAAAAAAGCGGCAGAATAAAATTGCCCGTCAGAAACTTACAGTAGTCGTGATGACTGTATCAATATTTTAAAAACAGTTGCCTAAAATATGAACGTTTGATAGCTATAACGATTTGTTGATTGTAGTAATATTTAACAACAAATTTCGTATGCATTTAATCAATACATTCCCACGGTGTTAATCAAATAAACTATGAATAATTTACGAAACTAGCGGCTTAACATACCTTTTCCCGTACTATATTCAAATTTTTAGTGTTTCCGGCAACAAGTATATACATACATCTTGTTAATAATCAGTTAATAGTTCCATGTATTATACTGGGTCCTTAGCGAAATTTATAAATGTTAAGGACATTTTTGTATTAATTATTATTTTCAACACTTAACATTATATCCGAAGTGATGAGAAGGGCACCTAAATAAAACAAAGCTTGTTAAAAACATACATATTATGTATAGTTTATTAATATAATAATACTGGAATTGTGTGAGACAAAAAAGCGTTTTTTTAAATGATTATATACTTTAACGAATATAAATAATCATAGCAGTATTTTTAAAATTCTTCTAAATAAACTGGAGATAATTCACCGTCACTCATTCCTCTTATTCAATAATAATTCAGTCTTTGTTCTTCTTAACTAACACGTGCAGTCCATTTTGTGTCGACTCCAATCCAACCTCTACAACAGTAAAGACAATTTATTTAGTACAAGATGTTCCTATGTTTATAATTCTTAAAACTAAAAAATATATAACGCAAGTTTTTAATAATGCGTAAATAAAAAAACACAGGAGACACGCAAGAAATAAAAGTAGAATTATCGTCCTAATAACCACTAATATACAACATTTGGTCCCATCTCAGGGTATTAGGGTAAAATCAGTCAAAGTCAGTGTTTTCTTCAAAATATCTGACTAAATATACCCTTCCACCTCATTCGTAACTCTTATTATGCATACGAAAACAATACAAACACAAAAAATACAACGGGGAATTTTGTTTAAGAAATTTTCAGTGTTATTCCAATTTTCCGGTATAAAGGAATGCGTTAAAACTTTTTATCTAATATATGAACATGATTCATACGAAGTTGCTAATGTAAGTGCTGCCATTTCAATTAAAAACCTTTGAATGAATTGTGTTGAATTTAATTTTTTACCGTTTTTTTATCAACTTCGGAAACAGTTAAATAAGAGAAAAAATATTTATTTGTATGATATTCATCAAGCTGTCCGAGTGAACAAAAGCGCAGATAATAACTATTAATATTTTAATTTAATAAGAATAAAGACTCTGAATATGGTAATCATAATAGTAAAAAAAATAAAAAAATATCAGTTGCATTAATTAGGGTGCTGCTATTTCGCAACAACCCGTAAACTGTTGTGCGAAGGCCCGGAAGATGCTCTGTTCCAGGGTTCTAGCATTTCACAACGACGACGACGCTCGCCATATTCGCGGAATGTTTCGAAATAATATTAGCTTAGATTGGTAATATGATTTTGAACTAATGCCTAATATAATACTACCGTTAACAGGGTTTTATTTTATTTGAAGTCGTCATAACACCAGGTATTTGCGATTTAGTATCGCAGTCAACTAAACCCGGTTACTCATAAAGCACACATTTGAATTCTTACACAAAAACATTTTAGGTGACAGCAAAATGGTAAGAAAAAACTTTATTTTAAAGATTAAAAAATTATAGACCTGACATGCGGTGCCACAATAGTACGTCTGGTAGCATCCTACGCACTTAAGCGAAGCATTTGCACCACATACTTTGCAGACTCCTTGAGTTACGTGCGTAGCATGTGGGTTTAGCGAAGTAACGTATGTTATATATGGTGTATCTAAACCTTGTGCGTCTAGTTCCCCACTAAAAACATCTCCCTGAAATACAAATTAAAGTTGATGATAATATTTCTATAAAACCTACAGAACTTCGGATGAGAAAAGTTGCACATACTAAAGTATACATATTGACTATATTTAGGGGATATATCAATTTAACAAATCAGACTTACAATTTGATCGCTGTTAGGACTCATGAAACCACTATCTCTGGATATCGATCTCGCAGGATTTTGTTGTTGCTGTGGTCGAATTTGTAGCACTTGCTGATATGGTATTTTATCCTGATTTTGCTGAATTTGTGAATCGTAATATTGTTCTTTCTGTTGTTGTTGTTGTTGTTGTCGAATATGTGACTCTTGCGGATGTGGCCTTTGCTCTTGTTGCTGTTCAATTCGTGAACTGTATTGATATGGTAGTTGCTGTTGCTGCTGTTGAATCGGTAACTCTTGCTCATATGACCTTTGTTCTTGTTGTTGCCGTATTTGTGAATCGTAGCTATATGGCATTCGCATTTGTTGTTTTTTATTTTGGGACTCTTGCTGATATGGCCTTTGCTCCTGTTGTTGTTGAATTCGTGAATCGTACTGATATACTCTTTGCTGTTGTTGTTGTTTAGTTTGTAAATTTTGTTGGTTTGATCTCAACTCTTTCAATCGTTGAATTTTTGAATTATGCTGATATAATGTTTTATTTGGTACTGTTTTTACAAAGTTACTTTTCTGTTTAAGTGGTACTGCATGATTGCTGTTATTTGCATTCTGGGCGGTGACATGGTCATTTTTTGTCATTTTGTTGTTGTTAATGCTATTTAATATATTCGTATCGACGTTTAATCTAATTTCATAGCCAGGACTGCCAAACGTGAAAAGGCACGTCTGAGCATTAGACTGCGGGCACAATTGCGGGCTCAAAGATGATTCAGATACATTTTTTAAATTTTCTGTGGGGTACGAAATCTGTTGTGAGTCAGGCAGACTATCCTGTCCACGTCCATAAATCGTCCAATGTATCATTTCATTAAAAAGCGATTCTATATCATCAACTGAACAATTGATATTTTCTTCGTATATTGCTATATTCCTAGTTTTATATAGGAAGGCTTTGACAAATAATGTATTTTCCAATTTGGTTAATAATTCACACACAACCATATATCGCGACATTTGAAAATAATACATTTTTATATTAAGATAATTCATTTTAGCGTCCTTTATTCGTACATAGTCTGTGCCGACACGGAAGGTAATCTCTGCGTAGCTGATATACGCTTTTAAAATATTTACTAAATTCTTCGATACTTGCCTCAAACAAGTCGCAGTTCTATCTAAAATTTCATTATGATTAAGTTTAACATACGCCGCGCCGCTACTCGAATCTTGTTGGTGTGTAGTATTGGTATTTGGTATTAATTGTGGTTTCGAAGAAATTTTGTCCATTTGTGTATAATTTAATGATGACGTTTCATCATTATCCATGGACGATATTAGTAGTACTTTATTATTATTATTATTGCCTGCAACTCTTTTTGCGTCAGTCCGTTGGGCACGGGTCGTTGTCGCAACTGCTAGAATGTTATCAATATCATCAGGAGTTTTATCTGTATTTTTATTTTTAATGTAATTATTCATTATCGTATTACTTCGCTCTAAAACGAAATCTTGTTTCCTATTATTTATATGATCAGAGTTTAATGGATTAATGAAATCATTGCAATCTCCCACTTGATCGTTTTCATCTGATATCAGTGAGACTATTATGGGTTGGCTCATATCATACTCTTTCATTGCTTCATGCAATGGCAGTAATTCTGTGAAGAAAAATTAAATATAACATTCAGCATTGAAAATAATTTAATTATAATGTAGATATTCAAAGTAGAAAATACATATATATCCGTACCATCCGTAGTTTTGTCCCCCATTGCTCCATTGTAGTTGTTCCCTTGATTCATTCTTTGTCTGGAACAAATGTTTGTCAATGGTAAAACTTAAAAGTAATGGTAACACCATAAAAAATTAATGGTCTATCTTATTTTAAACTTTAACTTCACACTCCCATAAGCGCGCAATATGTTTAAAAAGGCGTTTTCCCGTCACCTTAGTATATAAGAGACAAACGTCTCTAATGTAATATAGTTTAACAATACTTCGTCAGGACAACTTATTTCGGAACAAATTGACAATAAAGAACGACCGTCAACCACCACAGTATAAAAGTAATGAACGAGAGAGGGGATGTTTACTCGTTGACGATCGGACGCCGAATGAGAGCGATCTCTTTTTTTTCCTAATTGACGTTTTGCTGTTGATTCTAGTGGCCTATACAGTTTCACCCTCGACAGCGTCTGCTTTTACACCCGGTGGGAATGGCGCCATCATAACAACAACAACGATAAAATGCACGTGCAGTTTGCACGTGTTGTTTGTTAGACATTTTTTCATACAGATGGTCGCATGACGTCACGCGTCGCGCAGGTGTGGTTCTGCTGATATTTATCCCAACAATACATATACACCAGTCATAGCCTCCTAGCAAGCCCGCGATACCGTCACTCTTATTAATATTAACAGTGGTTCCGTATTTATAAGATAAAATGTGGAAGTCGAAAATAAACAAAATAAACATGATTATTTATTAGAAACATTAATTAGCGTAATAACGTTCTAGGAATAACAAATTAAATAAGTTCGTGCAAATAGACAATTAGTTAAATTTAGATATACTTAGAATTAGGATAATAACAATAATATCGAATAGTACTTAATTATAACAATAACATTAAAAGAGTAAACATTGATAGTAATACAAAGCAAAATAGAATGTGGAGGATATCTAACAAAACTCCCATTAGCGCGCAATATGTTTAAAAAGGCGTTTTCCCGTCACCTTGGTATATATGTATGTATATACACGTACATATATACCAGTTATAGCCTGCTAGCGAGCCAGCGATACTGCCACTCTCCCCTGTCTACCCGTAAACCCTTGGAAACGTAAACAAAACAACATTTTCACTGTAATTAAAACATAATAAAACCTTCGGAAAAAGTAGAAACTCAACCAAATAAGTATCACATTTTTTTCATATAAAATTGAATTTTCTACAAGACAGAAGTCTATGCCATTTTTGACCGACTTCAAAAAGGAGGAGGTACTCAATTCGTCTGTATTTTTGTATACTTAATATTATGCTCAAATTCACTTAACCACCTTTAAATCACTCACATCGCGTAGTCTCGCTTGTTTCCAGTTTAAAACTGACTGAACCCTATTACAGTGCAGCCTTGTGTACCATTATCTAGCCTAATAAATACCGCGGCAAGTTTCCCATTGAGTTTTATTAACATATACCAAAAAACGTTTTTTGCATCAATCGTAGTCACCGGCGCCTATATAATAAATAGTTTTTATGACGTTTATGTACACCCATTTTCAGAGAATGTACTGTCGAATAGCTCTGCACATCTGCTTTCCAAGGAATATAAAGCTCGTTTTACGGCCTTTTTTGAAACTTTTTTTTTTACAATTGTACTGTAAGACAAATTGTATGACCTTGATCTGCTTTCAGATAACTATAAAGTGATTTTTACAATTTTTATGCACTTTTGTTGTCGTATTGTTAAAGATTATAAATTGGTATAACTAATTTCGTTTAATGCCGCCGGAGGCTCCAAATAAAAGCCAGATTTAATTTAAACTATTCGAAGTAATACAAAAAATTACAATTAGATCTTATTTCTAGCCTAGTCTAACTCCTATCGATGTAAGATACGGAATGCGCATCTTAATATTGCAATCATTACAGAAAACTAATTATATTTTTAGGAATTAGAAGCTGTTGGTAAAATAAAAATAAAAGACAAGTATGTCTATTGCAAGGTATTTTAACAATAATTCGTCAGGTTAACATATTTCGGAACAGGTTAACAATAAACAACAACCGTCAACTTCACACTATATAAGAATAATCACAATTCACAATAACCGAACCGACAAGAAGAACAAGACGTTTAGTAGTTGACGAAAGACCGAAGGAGACTGTGCTCTAAAGCGCTGTGGTATCTCGACAGCGCGTCTGCTTTTATACCCGGTGGTAATGGCGCCAACATAACGGCGTCATAACAACAACAACGATAAAACGCACGTGCAGCTTGCACCTGTTGTTTACAATGTTTTAGACGATGTTTTTCATACAGATGGTTGCATGATGTCACACGTCGCGCAGGTGTTGTTTTGATTTTTGATGTTCATCCATATATATATGTGTATATATATATATATATATATATATATATACATACATATAGTTATATATTAGTTGTGTTCGGGTCAGAAATTGTCTGTTATCTTCGACCCGTATTACGGATTTCCCGTCGCCGTTCGACGGTAACGGTTACAAATATATAATTATTTGTTATTGTTTTTCTAGTGTTTCGCTAACGCTGCGTTACAGCTTATATTCTAGTTCAACGCCTAAAATTAATATAATGAGCATAAAACTACGCATAAAATGAATAATAAGCGAGGTCAGCAGCGCTAATTGGTATAAGTATAAATAATTTCACTTAATAGTTTTTGTTCACACTTTAAATTATTTTTTAATCTCATTTCATAAAAACAACACCATTAATGCTGAATTTGATTTTTTGCAATACAGACTCATAATCGATTTTGAAAATACGTTCGTGCTTTTTATTACTACAATTTAATCTATATAATAAGAAAATTTATAGCTTACATACCTTAAAAATATTTCACTTTCATTTACACGGTTATTTAAATATGAACAAAAACTCAATCCACAAAATAAATCGTTCACAACCAAATAAAACAAAACACGCTAATATAAGTAACGAACGAATTAAATTAACGAATTTTCAAAAGCACAACTTCACATTCACATAACAACTTTTTAATCCAACATTCTTGCTTAGCTCGCGAACGACTAGTTCGAAAGAACGCTCCCACAGAACTACGCGAACTAAATCCCAGATTCCCCGTACTATAGTTCGTTAGTTCGTGACGGAATGAGTGAAGGTGACGTCAACCCAACTAATGTCTCGCTTGCACTGCTGTTGCTGTTGCACGGAACGCTATTTGCCGCTCGCTCATTAAATTACATTCCATCCAATGACAAGTGCACCTTTCATTCGGTCCATCGGCTGTAGAATTATTATATTCTGTGGCCTTTATTTACATTTGGTTAAGAGCTTAAGAGGACACGAGCCAAAAAAAAGTTTTGGTTTTTGGTGCGGCAAAAACAAAAATAAAGTTTAATACATTAACAAGTCATCGGGTCACTCATGAGTGTAATGTAAACCAACCATTTAAGTTAAACTATTAATTAATTTCTGTAATATACTTTAATAACTGTTTATGTATGGGGTTAATATGTATTGTGTTACCGTTATTTTTCTCGATGTCATCCAGAAGAAAATAAAGCCCACTTTGGGCTCATTTTGATGAAATCATTGATAAAAGAAGCAAATGTAAGCATTGTTCCACGTTAATAAGTATTGCAGAGAAATTGAATAGTATGAACCCGTTTCCACGGGCCTCGAAGAGTCCCTCCAGCCGCTTCAGCCTCAGTGGTGTGCGGAGTCCCCAATCAGTTAATCTCAGGGTCATCTCGCGTCAATTTTGCAAACTCATTGAATTAGTTTCCAATACCCAGGCTACAAATTTCCCTCAAGAAAAATATCATCCGGAAATTAAATACATAATATATCAAGTATTGACAATGACGTAATGGACGAATAAAAAAAAATACAAGCTGCAACATTATTGTCGCTCAGTACTCATGGTTGGACATCTCGGAATAATGATAGCTTTATAACTATTGTAACCTGTTCTACTCGTATAAATGAAGACACTCTGCTTCATTCAATATTACTTGGTTGTATCAATTTTAAGTGCCACATACTAGACATGAAGTGGAACGCTTCACACAAAGTACTGCTACTGTTAACGATAGTAGCAAGAAATACATGTTGTAAAACCTTTTAAGTGGCGGTCCATCTCTTTATTCCCTCACATTTTGGTGTGCAAGAAGCTACGCAAATAATGATATGTATCGTTTTTGGAAGAATTATAAATATTGTAGAGTTGTTCAATCCTAGTTCACAAGAAAAACAAAAATTAGCAGCCATAAGGCAGCAAATGAATATGTCTGTTCTCAAACTCAAACAGGACGTACAGACCCGCTGGAATTCCACTTTGGACATGCTGAAGCGAATACAGGCAAAGGATCCAGTGATTGTTACCGTTGCACCTCTTCGCCTCGACTTAACTCTAAATGGAGAAGACTGGGAGGTCATAGAAAGAGTTTCTGACTCATTCTATGAAATAACCGTAAAAATTAATACCGAAAAAACGTCACTTTATATAAAGTAGTTGTTTTTGTAATCTACTAAAAAATTGTTTGCAAAATGCATGTATCTCAGAATAAAAAAAATTGACTATGTGCAGTCAGTATTAAGGAAAGGCGTATTAAGGAGCATAATATTTTGTACGGTATCTGACCGACGTAATTCCAATTGTATATTATTACTGGTCTTCTAGACATTCCATTTTAATCTTTCCTAAAATAATGTATTGGTTCATAACCGAGAGAAGTAAAAATAATGAAAAACAAATATTATAAGCGATGAACATACAAAAAAAATAATTTTGATCCTTAACATTTATTATGTTTTTCGGAATCTACGACCCTGGATCCCTGTCCACTATTAAGAAAGAAACAACGTAATCATCATTTATTTAATCAGGAAACTTTTCCTCTGTTCGTAAGAGAAATACTAGTGATAGTGCATTAATTATTCTTTGTACACTACTACACTATCTTTTACAAGAAGCTGTTTGTAGGGTAGTTTTGGAGAATTGTAAAATATAATTTTCGTCGGGAGTAAAGCGAAATATCTTGAGAATCCAGAGGAATCCTGACCATTTGGCAAGCCTAGTTGAAAGATTCCGGCATCTCCGTACGGAAGGCACCGGTGTAAACGTACTGCGCTTTCCGCCTACATCTCACTCTCACTTAAATTTGTTTATTCGTGTTTCATGGCTGTCACGTTTCATTATTATTCTAAACTAAAATTAGTTGAAATATGTATTATCAAAGTATAAAATATAGTCTTTATAAATTATAATCTGTTAAAACACTAACATTACTGACATACGTCATTCCGGCGTCATTGTGACAATGAAATAACAAGAAATGAACTGCTCTTGTTCAGATAATAACTGTTTTGCTGTTTAACTTAATGGATTAAAAATATTTTAACTGAACTCTATAGTTTATTTTATATGTAATCGTTATTATTTCAACGTTAACAGGAAATAATAGTAATAATAACCATAGTATTAGTGTAAGTACAAAAAATGTCGGCAGAGAAAGTGCACTACCATAACGTGAAATTATTAATGCAGCACAATACGTAAAAATGTTACTATTACTTTTTATACCTTGCTTACATACATGTTTTTCATACTGTGATATATTGACAACGCAAGACCATTTTAAAATGTGGTATGCTGCTCTACTACGATTTATTCGAAGACGACTAGTACTGGGTATAATATTCGCATCTTCGCTCACCTACTGTATAGTCAGTTTTCTAAGGGAGGTCAGTAGTAAATTATTCCTTTTATATTTCATTTACATCGTAAAATAACTTACAGTTTATTAGTAGAGTATGTGTTGATCTATATTGTAGGGGTTGAAATCGAAGATCTTGTGATATTCTGTTAAACCTAGCATGTTATAGATGTTTTTATTATAAATGCAATCTATTTAAAAAAAACCTTCATTCCTTTACATTTGCTTACAACACGCCTTTCTTGTCTTTTTGTTATAAAAAATGAAAATCAGCTGTAAACAAGATTTAGAAAATGTATTAATACCCAAAAAAGATTCCATTCAAACAAGAAGACTAGTATGACAGGTTCTAAGTAAAGGTGTGTGAGAAACCCTCATGTATTTGTGAACAGAGTGGTGAATGTAGAAGAAGCAATTCAGGATGTAAGGATAAAAATATTAGGTGCTTTCTGTATATCCTGTTAGTAGTACCTTGTAGTAGGTACCTTGTTTAATGGTATAATGATAATAATAAAAATTCCCAATGCCACAGTTGGCCAAGTATTTGTTCTTGAAACTTAACACAGTTGATTATCAAAACAAAACTAACAGTATTATTGATTTATTTTTTTCCAGGGTAACAGTCGAAACATGGTGTATCAAGATATTTCAATGGAAAGAAAACCATTCATATGGAGAACTCTGCAAGAACACAATGATACTAATGAGATATGCAGAAATTCTCTGCAAGGAAAGTCTTTTATTGTAGATGACAAAGGTATTATGGGTGATTAATGGGAAGTTTGTTATAAGCATGTCTAAATTGTTAATATTAAATATGTGTATATAAAAATGTTTTGTGATTTCAGGGTATGTGTGTCGCAGAAGTGATATAGCAAAGAATGGCTGTTGCAACACTGAGACAGAAAATAAGAGATACAGTTGCAACACTTGCAAACGAAATAATTGTTGTAAAATCTACGAATTCTGTGTCTCGTGCTGTTTAGATCCCAGTAAGGTAATAAATTTGCTATATATTTAAATATCGATAACACTCATTGATATTCATATTTTGGCCTAATTGGGATCTGAAACTTTTATTACAATCAATAAAAAACTATTTCAGTGACTATGGAATGTTCTCAAAATGTCACATTACTCGCTAAAACTGCTAATGATTATTTTATCCCAATCTTAGAAGTCATTGAAGTCAACACTGTCTTTATTTAAAAAATATGTTAGCCCAGATGATATATTTACTATGTGACCTTTTGGTTCTTGGCTTCATATTATCTGAATTTACAGTTTTTAAATAGAACTTGAACACAAAAATAAACTATCATACCATGTTTTGGAGAATTTAATTGTATAAAAACTTATGTTTTTGTATCACAGTTTATCATTTTTCATTTATACTTTAATTGATTTATATATTCACCTTTATAGTAAAAAGTAAGTTCAATGCCTATGGACATTTTCTACCAGTCAACATTTGATGGAAGAAGAGAGTGGAGAGGAGTAAAACGTTTTTTTTATATAAACTATGTGCATATTAAATGTTCCTTACATATATATGGCCATATATGAGCTTAGTTATTAAATTATGACTAGTTTATATTTGCTTTTTAAAATATGATATTTTTTTCAGAGAGACATGCTTGAAATAGTGTTATCAAAACTGTCAGCTGAAGAAAATGTGTTATTCCATTCACTGACTGATGACTACGAGCTGTGCCTGACAAAGTGCCGTACCAGTTCTCACAGTGTACTGCACGAGAATTCTTATAAAGATCCAATCCATAAGTATTGTTTTGGTCACGAACCTCCCGGGATGGGCCCACCCGATTAACATATAAGAATATTAACAAATAGACAATAATAAAGTGTGTAGTGAATATTGATGAAACCACAAAATAATGTCAAGTGTTCAAATTTTCTAATATTGTTCAACTTGTGTTTAATAAGTGTTGGCTTTTGAAAAGTCATGTGTTTGGTGCATCTCACAACAGTTTATTAACTTGTAGCGAATTTTTTCACTTGTTTCTCTTGACTCTCCAAAGATTCTGAAAATTTGTAATTCTATTTTTATACAAAAAATAGTTTTATTAGGTAAATACAGACGTATGTATATTATGGGTAAATGATTATGTTGTTAATGTTAAGAGTTGTGAATTTCCGACCAATGTAATTTTCTCTTTAATGTTACACGTTATACGGTGACGCACTGGTAATTTATCTCGGGGTAAGCTCAGAATGGATCGCTGTGATTTCTAATGAAGGTGCAAAATGCCCGCTCGCCCGCTACAAAGTACCCCATGGCGCCCTAAGTTACGCTCCGAACCTATTACCTCACTATCTTTACGAGTAAAGGCAATAAATACAGTCAACAACTGAATATACTAAACTTGATCTATTTTGACGTACTTACTAGAACCGATGCTGGGAAACTGCTGCATTTTGTTCATGTTAGTGGTTATGGTGCATTAATTATATCGTTTTCTGGCTAATGATAACATTATATTATAACAATATGCATAACATATGGTGGTTAACGATTATACAATGGAATGCACCGCTAAAATATCGTCCAACAAATTAATGAATTTTACAAGTGTTTTCTAATTGAATTTATTATTTAAAATAAAATTATATTTGTCAATGATAATAATATTTTAATTGTTATGTCTACCTTTATTATCATTATTATGATACATCGTTGTGGCGTTGTACTAATATTTAAAAGTTGTAACGTGTTTTAAAGATTCGAAAACGAATATTGTTATGTTTAATTGGTTTTTAATGTTTTGCGTGTCCTTTTGTACACATTATAGTGTGTTGATTTCACTAATTCCTTCGAACTTTACCACGCGCAACTCTTTCGATTAATATTTTCCTCTATATATGTACCAAAGGTTAAAATTATAACGTTCACAACGTTTATAACGATCACAAACTTCAACGGCCATCTTTGCATATGGAGGCGTTACCTGTTTAGAATTTTATTATTTAAAAAAACTTACCTAATATGAATCACGAATTTATCCTTAATATAACCATAGCTAAATTAATTAATTAAAATATTCCATTGTCAACCATCTACTTATATTCTCTACCATAGAACAAAAGCATAATCAAAATATTATCAGCCAACACGATTATTATTATGGATACAAGTTTATTCCAAAACGATTGGTAGTACTATGAAAGTGAAGTTTTACCATAAATCATAATTAACGAATACAAATACCAGTGACATTCTCCTACCGCGGTAACGGAGTAAGGTAATGCGAAGTGAGTTTTAGCTGTCTTAGCCTCCGTACAGATAAAACACGTCTTCATCATATTATAATTTGATTTATACTTGTGTAATAATTACAGCAAGTAAGGTAGGTCTCCGCCGGGAGGAAATGATTGAGGAAATTACGATTGTGGTTATCCTATCAATACTGCAGTAAATATGTAAGTAAACATAGTATGTAAAAATACATTACTATATTGACTATATTTACTGCTAAGCAAAACTTACGGTTGCTATAGAATGAGGTTTAGAATAGTGAATGCCCTTTCTATACACAACAAGATTAGACGACCCGACACGACACGACTTCGACCACGACGACGACTATTACGATAATCGAACGAGGAGTACGTTCCTTCCCGGAAATACTTTATAGATGGCAGCACACAGCCGTAACTAATGAGTTGTTTGATTGGAAGTTTAATAATTGTAATAATAATTGTCCGTGATTCAATAAGCATTATGAATTGTCAAAATATATCATTCGTGCTTAATACGTCCTCAATACTGTCATAGTATAAATATAAAATGATATCTATAGTGAGATCAAAACATAATGTATATCCACCCAGGTTAGAACAGCGCATATAATTCAAATAATCTTGCCACAAAGCATTTTGTAGTATGTAATAATTCTTTATAAATAGGAATTGTGACATTTTAAGATCTCAAAGCTGTACCTAATTAACGTCGATTATATAGTTTGAACTGAACTTATCATATTTTCATTATTTTCTGTACACATTACCTACTTGTAAGATATTATTGTACAATCATTTAACTTTGGTCGCTTTAATGTAATGTTTTGAATAATAAACGGCGTATCTTTAATACTAGGATTGACAACCATGAAAATTTTTATGTGAAGAAACGGCAGATTTTTTTTGTGGACAGTTCTATAAAGTTCATGGATGTATATTATTATCTCTTCCTTATATTCTTTTCTGTGCATTCAATTATACTGGATAAACTTAAATCAGATGTTAACTTAGTTAAATTATGATAAAATGTTCAATGTTATGTACACCAATTAATGCGTATAGTGTATAAAAATATTTTTTTACAATCATTATGAGTATTTTTCTCTTAATCCTAATATAGAACGTACCTATATGCTGAAGATCTCATCAGATTCCTTCGCAACCGCTTGCAAATGTTTGGAATGCGTCCATAGTTTATTTATTGCCAGGAATGTCGTTTAATGAACCTAATGCCACAAGTATATTAGAAACAGCACGACTAAATAATGCGACTTTAAAATAGGTGTATAATGTTTGTAAAATGCTATTAAGATAGCGTATGTTAAATTGCGATTTTGGATGAAACACCATTTTCCGGCATAAGGTCGCATGAGAAGGAAACATACAAGTATTACAAGGAAAATACGCGTTACTTTTATATGAATGCTACAATGGTAACCTACTAACATAAAATGATTATTGCAACTGTGATTTCATGAATGTCAATTACAGATCTTAAGAGCCACTTAAAAGGGACAAGAAACAGCGTAAATTTACGTCATTACGTCAAAAAGCTGCCTACTAATAAAGACCATAAATATAGTTTAATCTTCCCTAAACTAATATCGATAATACATTCCAATTTCAATTGAATGTATTAAAACTTTAATGACACTTACGTCACCAAACCAATAATTTTGTCATCCGCTCTCACCATTCAAAACCAGTTATTTCTTCTAACCATTTCATTCATATTTCGATGTCGACTGTCATTATAATAAAAAAACAATGGAAATGAACTAAACCACGTTTTGATTTTGTCGAAAAAAAAACAAAAGTGGCTGGAGTAAACAAAAAACGTGGAAACAATAAAATTAATTATATTATTTATTAATTCATTTTATAGATAATATAAAGAAGAAGAAAGTTTCTATTACGAATTTTCAGTTTCAAATGATCGAAGGGAATCAGTTTTGTTCGATTCTTGCTTATTTTAAATTGCGTGATTCCATGCTCTGCTCTATAACGTACCTACTACTTACGTGACCAGCCATCAGATATAATCAGCAACAATAACAAGCCAAAATAGAACGTTTTAAAGATTTAGTAAGTCAAGACCATATACATAATAAGTAGCCTGTTTTATAGGTAATTAGACCTAATGCACAATTCGTACAATCTGGGACACATTGCGAAGCGCTGATCTATTCATACAAATAGTAGGTAGGTACTGAATATGTCCCTCGCTGTAAACTAAATGCAATAGACTATAGTGATAGTAAAACATCTATTAGTTTAAACATGCTCATACATGGTGACCTATTTAATGTTATATCAATGTTCATTCCTATACGTCGAGTCTAGTAAAACATGAACCTACCTAACTGTTTCATCCGGATATAAAAACGTTTAAAATTCAACATTTGCCGAAATTACATTACTGGGGAAATTACTTACTTTATAACTTATTTAAAATTACGTTGTTCATATTGAATATAAGTAAATGTAGTACGTATCTATTTAAAAAACGTGCTGTTGATTATTTGAAATACTTGTTTTATGATACCTAACACACTAATCTAGGTATGGTGTGTATGTTGTGTGCTATACGTTACAAGCGTTAAAGATATGTATTTTATAGTTGTTATATGCGTTTTATAGTTGTTTAAAGATTGATTAATAATAAGATAAATGTGTATCATTTGCTGGTTATAAAATCTGCTATCGAGAGCGATAATGATACATGACAAAACGGTTTGTTCGTAAATCTTTAGAAGGCGCTGACTTATCCGTGCTGCAACGCAATACGACCTTCTTCTGTAGTTTTGTCTGACAGTCTGTGTGCCACGGCGGTTTAAACGTGTCGTCTATGTGAACTGAGACTCAATAATGTTAAAGTAAGTTACAATTATACTAGTTTTCTTAATATCAGTTATAATACAGAAAGTAGAAATGATAATGATAAAATAATAGGGTAAAATTCTTTATCGAAAATTGTATAGTTTAAGGGAAAACCGTTTGTAAAAGGACTTGACGAGATTATCTCAAACTGAAACAAAAATTCCATTTGCATTATTCGCTTGCATTAAAATAAATATTTCGTTGCCAGTGACAGTTAGAAGCATTTCTTAAAAAATTAAGATAACATCATTGCGATATTTTCTATAAAACATTAATAAAATTATAATATACACTTGACATGCTAGTAAAATCCTCATAATTAATATGTTAACAAACAAATCATTATAGATCGAATCGAAGTGGTCAATTATAACGGATAAAAAATGTACTCATCTCAGATTTCTTCCGCCTTGTCTGAGATTTGTTTACAAACAATTGCAGATTGATTCTCTTTGTACTTCCGTTACCTGCAATCCGTTTTCCGTTCTTTAATTAAAACAGCATGTCTGTAAGAACCGTTATTCAGTTATGATTCAATTTTGTAAGATTTAAAAACGTAATTTATTCAGCCTTTATTAAAAGTTATGTAACATTTATAGCGTGTCGTACTTTTAAATTGGCACTGCAAATAGGACATTTTATCTATAAAAATAGCGATACGCATTTAACCATACGTTAAATCTTAGTATCGTTTAGTATCTATACATTGTTTAGCTTTTAATGTTACATAGCCTATATAAGTATATCTTAAGAAAGAAATTCGGGCTTTTTCTTAAAATTAAGTTTATATTTGTGTTTAAGTCTGACACAATGTGTGTGTTAGAAATAATCATACACATGTATGACTTAGAATAGTACATTTAAAAAAATACAAATTTATAAGCACGCACTTAGAATAAAACAATATTTTATTCTCCTCAATCGATTTAGTTCGGTATAAGATACATGTAGATAGGAAGCAAAAAAGTATATTTGCATGTAGGTAGTAGGTACGCAAGGCAGAATGCACGAAAAATTTATTAGCATTTGCCTTATATAGGGACCGCAGTTCATTTCGGTCAAGTTCATATTATAAACTCCAGTCAATTACCCGATCGACGCCTAGATAATGTTATATATTTTAAACATTACTTTAATCATATCATTCAATATTTGTTTGTTAAAAATCTGGCTAAAGAGATAAAAAAATGTAAATAAATAAACAATTATCCAAGCCTTCTTACCGGTTGAACATTAGTTATTATGAATTATCAGAATGATTTTTTGTCCGTTATTCTGCTACCGTGTAACTAGAAACATTTCATTGTATTTGTCTTTTATAACTAAACATCTAATAATGTATTAATCACTAATTATATAAAAAAAAATACAAATGCGATTTTACGCAAACTCGGTGAACCAAAACATAGCTAGTGGAACCTGTTTCAATTTTTTACACAGTAACTGGACACGGTCTAATGCACATCAATACTAGCCTGTTGATGGGATGATTTAATTTGTTTTGTGAGAATTACCCGAGACACCTAATCGTGGTAGATACGACCTACAATTGCAACTATAACTGTGTAGAGTTTTATACGTTAGACTTAGAGGTTTGCAGACTTGTTTACATTCACTTTCTTTTCGCATTAGTCCTTAAGTCACTTTCACTTTTTGAGTAGCTGTTTAGAAAGAAAGCTTCCAAAGCACTTTCGGTTTAGTTCGTATTATCGTCATAAATATAAAACTCCTTAGCATTTACGAAGATATGTGCGTTTAAAGGCGTGTGGGTACAGGAAAAGGACCACGTTTAAGAGTTATACTTTTCTGTAATGCTTACGAAACCGTTTAAAATTGGCATAAAATCACTTGTGCCGCCTGGTTGACTGTAGAAATAAACTTCTTGTCCCTGAAAAGTCTAATATTCAATAGCAGAAGTGTTGACGGCGATGTAGGTCTTGGTTTTCTTCCTTACCTATGACAATGTTACATTAACTTTTTTACGATAATGCCGAAATTCGATGACGTGACTAATAATGTTTTGCTAAAATAACTCAAACACTCAAACATCAATATCAGTTTGATAATATGATTTGTGCATATTCGGTTAACATTTAGGCGGTGTATCCTAAATTTTCTATCTCTGTTCGCGTAACGCTCGTTGGCAAACCTAATATATAGGTAAATAAAAAGAATCTGCAATTTATGCCATACAATAAATGTTATTCTTATTACCATAATACACACATGTCTGTAATATTTATAAATAGTCTACCCATTTATTATTTTGCATTATTCAGCGTAGGTTTATTCAACTGTTACCGGTTTTACATTCTGTTTTGTCTTTGTTGTGTTGTATTAGCTCCTTGATATTAGAAAATCAGAATTCATAGGTGCGAGAGAAAAACAAGTGTAACTTATTTTTACTAATCGTAAATAAGTAAGCAGATAGAGCAATAATTTGCTTATTAACAACAAGATTATGAGATATTTGAAAAAATTACAACCCAACTAACTACTACAAAGTACGATAATTACTTACAAATCATTGAAGTTTTTGGCCAGTCACTGGGTTGAGTGGTTGAACACCTTGGTTGCTAAACCGGAGGTCGATGGTTCGATTCCCACTCTGGACAAACATTTGTGTGATAAGCGCATTTGTTTGTTCTATATGAAATAAATGTTTTATATAAGTATTATATCGTATGTATGTATGTAGTTTACCAGACATCTGGTAACCATATTACAGGCTCTACCTAGTTTGGGATCAATGGACCATATGTAAGGGTGTCCCAAGATAATATTATTATCGAAACGCTGTAGTATGGTAAATTTTAGGAAGTCTTCAAGGTGACTAGGGGAAGAAGATGGGAGCTACATCGTAACTTGTCACAGTAGAATCCCTTTAAAACGATTCGATTGATTTGTCGATTTACGAATGAATTGGGGCCTTGAGTAATTTAGGTTACATCGCGACATTGTCAACTAGCACTAGACAAAATTAACAATAATTTAAATACCTATGTATATTTAACTAAGCTTAGTATCCCCATGTTATTCGATGAATGAATAGGTTTTCGTCAGTTCGTAATTAGATAAATTTATAGCAAAGAGAACGAGTTTTAGATAGGTAGTGTAGAGTCTTAGGTTAGGACTTGTCTCTAGTAATAAACATTTGAATTAAGAAATCTAGCTATCAAATGCTGACCTATATTGTCTGTAGAACAATTATTAGTGGAAGTAGTATTACTATATTACTTCTACTATTTATGGTTCACAATCACGATTCTAAGTTGACAAAGTCGTATGGTTTGATTAACAAAAATTTCAATTTCAGTGAATAGTCAAGATTTTCTTAATGAAAAGGTCTTAGTACACATTATTGAGCGAATTACACAAAATTATTTAATCTTCGGCGGTTTACATTTACAATAATAGTAGGTACCTATACGCAATTTTATTGTCATAAGATAATCAACTGAGGTAATCAGATCAATTGGTCAACTTAAAGGGAGTAATAGTCAATTGCTATATTTGACGCACAAAGCAAAGCAACAATGAAACAGTTTAAAAAACCATTTAAAAACAATTACCTCGCATCAAAAACAGGTTAACATATGGTTAACTTTAGGCTGGATCGATTGAAACCCAGTGATATACTGCCATGCAAAAACTTTTTTATATAGGTATCATTTTAAATAATTCACAATAATTAGTCGACATTTTGTTAATATTTTTATCATTATTATATGCCCACAACATTCATACAATATATACACAGCGATAATCGCAAAGCCTCGTAATTACTTTGGCAAGGACGATATCAATTGCCACAAGTTTAGACGAAAATAAAGACGAAAAAGTGAAGCGTGTCGCACCGGTTCGACTTCAATTTCACGTGTCATGTACCTGAATCCAGATTCTACCAGGTCAAGGCGGTTGTACGGACAACAGTAATAACACTCCAAACCAAAGTCAATTCATCAAAGGCATTGTTATTCCTTCCCTGTACTCCATTATAATTATATAATAGATAATAAAATATAGCGCAACGTACCTGTTTTATTACTTTTTATTTATTACTTTACGTTTTCAATATACTTTATAGGTTAAATGAATTTCATGTTTTTAATGTAACAGTATTATCCTAAACATTCTTTTATATATAAATAATAAATAAATAAATATCTTAGGACAATTTCACACACGGCTGTCTGATTCCAAATTGGGTCATTTATTGGCCTGTGCTATG
>DWQT01000399.1:0-23497 GCA_018244895.1 Myscelus amystis hages | reverse complement strand
GCGTTTTAATGCATAAAATGAGTTTTATGTGGAAAATTCCGTATAAGTGTAAAACGTACAGACATTAATGTCTGACACTTATGTCACAATTTCTGTCGTAGTCTGAACGTACCATTACAGTACAATTATTATAAACGCATAAAATAGCATTGTCTCACTATTGTTAAAGTAATTAGTGTCACATGAGAGACGGGGGCAAAGTGCCCGACAACAATAAATTAGTACTTAGTAAGTAAATACCCATAGGTTCCTTCATAGATTATCCAGAAACTAAGTGGTAATCAGAATAAAACAACAAAGTAGTAAATTATTACAAAACAAGGTGATTCTGTTATTATATGACAGAAACAATAAAAACAAAGGAATGTACTGGACCTAATGGTCTACTTTTAACCATCTAGTAGAAAATTTTAGAACTTTAGTCTGCATAAGACATTACTTTAATGCTATAAATTTGGGGATAGTATATGTTTATCAAAAACTTAACCATAATCTATACAAGAACTATTAATGTTATTTCAGTAAGACAAGGAGTATGCTGTCAGAAAAGTGGAATATCTTGCAATTGAAATCTTATCATTGTGCCTTAACCAAAGCAAATGGCTTATGCTTTGAGACAGATGAATGCTTATAACATTCTTAAGGTCAACCTTGTGTCAGGTGGAGACATATTTATTCATATAATAATGTACATTGAGATATGGGGCTTTTCAAGAAAGATGCAAAAGCTGTCAACACCCTGGCAAGTCCTCAGATGTTGCAGGTTTTAATAGGCGACGGTGATCACATACCATCAGGTGGCCCATCTGCCTGTTTGCTGGGTCGCTGGTATAAAGAAAAAACCATGGATTTTCATACAATTGTTTTCGACCACATAAAGAAGGTACCGACTCCGGAGTTCTAGAGGCCCATGTAATAACAGGGTATTAACACAAGCTGGTCAACAATATATTGCTATGAAAGGAACATGGGTAATGGAGATTAATTATGAGAGAATAATGTCATCAATGTTTAATATTGTAAGTATGAATTAGTCAAGTGGTCAATCCTGCTTCCTTCTAAACAATAGGTTACATTAATCAGCCTTAAACCTCCTTTAAAAGTAAAAAAATACAAACAATTAATTTCCACATCAACTTTAGTCCTTTTGAATACATACGGGATCCACCTGGAAAATGTAATATGTAGTTTAATAATAACACACAATTTTCATCAAATGTTTCAGGATTTATGTGGTGCTTCAAGGTTCTTTAAGAACAGCAAGCTGATGACAGCAGCAAAGGCAATGAAGCAGGCATTGGAGCTTTGTCTCCAAGTGAAGCTTGTTTATGTTTGTAGGACATCTGAATTCATAAAATTAGACCAATGCTACCTATGGGCAGAATTTACTGTTAAAAAAATCGTTTTCTTGATGTGGTATTTGATTTGAAATGTTACATAAAATTTATTGGAAATGTGAGACTTTGATTTATTTAATTTTATCACATCGGTTATTACTGCCATAAAACTATAGTATTGTTGTTCTGTAAAATGCATAATGTGTGTTGTTGCAATGGAAAGTTTCTTTGTTTGTGGATATTTTTTCTTTGGGTTATATTGATGTTTGTTGTGACGAACTGCTCTCACCACCATCACAATCACAAGGCGATATACGGTCATCACAGACAACGCACCACAGGCAACCCGAGCACGGGGAAGATTTGCTTCAGTGTTGACAATACACTTAGAGGTTAGTTTATGAAGAATTATTATTACACCTTATGTTGATTTTTCCTCATCTATAATAAAATATAGAGCTGAGGAGTTTGTTTGATTGTTTGCACACGATAATCTCAGGAAATATTGGTCTGATTTGAAAAATTCTTTCTGTGTGAGATAGCTTATTTATCCAGGAAGGCTATAGGCTATACTAGTATTTGCGCGCGGCTTCGCACGCATTGCTATTCAGAGTTTCATAATGGCAATAAGTAAAAATGTAGAATATAAATTCAGATATTCCAAGGATAGCAGGAAATTTCACGATATAGGGAAAGGGGAATTGTTTTACTCCGAACTAAACGCGCGCGAAGCCGTGGGCAAAAGCTAGTAACGAATAAAGTATGATCCGTATGTAAATGTGATTTCAGCAAGGCGCAAGAGTTGTTTTCTGCGGCCCGATACCGGGCCGTGCCGAGCGGACATCGTTCAGTGGTATTTCGATGTCAAACAAAACAGATGCTACCGTTTCTTCTGGGGCGGCTGTCAGGGCAACGGCAACAGGTTCGAATCGAAGACTGAGTGCAAAAATTTCTGTTTCTTAAACAGCACATCTGTGAGGAGTAAGTGTCAACGTCCATACAGACCTACATGAATCTTCGGCGTGGTAATAAACTTTGGACCGCTGGTTTTCGATATATGAACCGCTGCACCGGTTATGTAATTAGGCAACGAACATTTATCTACGTCATTTGAATCTATTTAAATAGTCCATTTTGGTAATTATTTTGAGGCTCTGGACAACATGCTGTAATGATAATGAGAAAACGAGTAAGTGAATAGAGGATGGAAACCACGTTGTACATTCGTTCGTATATTTATTTAATAACATTTATATTTGCAATATAATTCCACGCGAGTAATGCAAAAGAGACGTGAAAGATTTACATGTGTAATCACTTGTTATGAACCTGGCAATATTCTTTTATTTAATTAGTTAAACTTTTCTATAAGAAGACTTAATTTTTATTTTTATATTCGATTACATTCGATTACATTTGAATATTATTCTACGCTGCCAGAACGGTGGGTATTTTTATTTGTATGTTTGTGTGGCTTGTGAGCAATTTTGTAGAGAGAGTAGCATCAACATCGTAAGAGTAGTCAAGGTCGTCTAAAGACGTTGTATATCAAAAATTAAAAGTAATCCAGAGTCCATAGCTGGTTACAAGACTAAGAACTCTGTATAAATAATGTGTCAACCGTATCAGATTTGCCTCGTGTGCAGTCTGTTGGTTTAGGTACAAATTCTCTCCACTGTTAGGTATCGGAAAATATTTGAAGAGATAGTGAGAACATAGGAATAATGATAATAAAATGTTTAAACATATTTCAGCGGACGTACCGTATTTCTGTTCCCTCGCATTTGAATACGGCGATTGTTTCGGATATTTTCACCGATGGGCCTGGGATAAATTGGCAAAGTGAGTTATGTTTAACTGAAAATCAACAGTGTTTGGTGCTTGTGTCGTTCTCTCGCCATGAGGCGTCATCTGTTGGGATCCACCTCATCAAGGAATCATATTTACATACATACCTACTACTATCATACAAACGTTTAATGCTGACGCACTAACACTTTTCTATGTGAATAATAAAACCGTTTCAGAAAAAAAAGTAAAATAAATTTTCAATTTGGATAATGCACTGTAAGAAAATGAGAACGAAATTGAAAATCTTTGTTTTACAATTGTCCTTTGGTGGATTTATTTATTTATTCTTTATTGCACCGCGCAAGAATGGTATAAAAGGTGGACTTAATTCTAATAGCATTTTTTGCCAGTCGACCCTTAGGCTAAGTAGAAAATATAGTACGCGGTATTGTAAAAGAGAAAAACAAGATGGAGTCTGACGGACGTTTATCATAGCGATCGATTATTATTAACGATTTATGATAAAGATTCTTCACTGTTTCATGACGTGTTGTGGTCGTATTTCTTTTAAAGGACATGTAAGCGTTACGTGTACTCTGGATGCGGTGGGAACCAAAATAACTTCCACACCAATATCGAGTGCATGAACACTTGTGTCTCACTCCCCAACAACACGCTCCAGCAGTCCTTACATCAGCACACCACCTGTATGCCTATTAATATACCTGACTTGCAATAGTACGGGGAGAAGAGTTTCAGTTCCAAACTGCCAAAGGAACGCCTATAGGTACGTACCAATTGGAACTGTTCAAGATGGTAATAGGCAAGTTTTCAGCCAATCTACATCCTAAGCAACACCACACCTCTCTCATCATATATACTAACGTATTTCAGAATATATCTTAGCGCAAAGTGTAAGCAAATAACCTTTATTAATGTCCAAACCAGTTTAATAATACCCATGGGCGAAAGTTATTTTATACAAAAAAATAAAGTATCTACGGGCTGATCTAGACCCCAGATTGCCAGCTAACTCTGTCTTCATAGTATTATTGTATAACATGTTTGGAACTGTTTACGTAATAGAAGGGATATATACCGACTGGTCGAACGAAAAACGAATTTTCAAAATGCATTTTACAATATATTTTATTATTGGGCTACAGAAAACAATGTTTCTTTTTGTCTAGTTTATTTGTGTAATCATTAGAATGATCTACCCATTTAGGCGAAAGCGATACTTTGTCTAAATATATTTTTTATTATGATTATTAGTTTTTTTTTTTATTTTCACTCTAAATCTGCCAGTGTGCGCAGCATGATGAAGTAAGAAAATGAGGTCTTGATAATCTGAAAAAAGTATTACTAAGTAGTAAAGTGTGAAATCTGTTATTGTTTGTCGTCAAGTGACAAATTCTAATTCCGTTGGTCAACTGTCATTTAACTGACTTACTGACAGCCAGTGTCATATAGGATGTACCTACCTATACAATAAATCTTGGCCACGGTATTTATATGCAACAGAAACTATGCGTATCTATAAGATCATTTTAAAATTACCATTGTCATAGTTTGAACTCCAACGCTGACCATGTCCATAGCCTTAATATTCATTGATTTCTGAGATTGCTTCAAGAATATATAGAGGACCTGCTTATTCGGTTTGTCCATACATTCCCAGGGGATATTGTACACAGCGTCCGCTAATTTTTCACCCTTAAGTTGCAATTTGAAAAATATTTAGGTACAACGAAAGTTGTATTATTAATATTAGGTACATGTAATGCAATTACTATAATATTCACTCCACATTATAGGTTTATATTATGCACAAGTGTTTACCAGTAATCCGATCAGTTCAAATACTATTGATATTTGAACCACTTGCTGGAATAATATTACGGTCAGAGGCCCATAGCGCACCAATGCGTTCGTATCCTGAAAGATTGTCATAATGCGATTTTAAAAGATTATTGTATGCTATTAGTATAAATACCTACATGAACACCATGTATTGCGTTCATTGTCTTATTTTCCGTACCATTTGGGAACATTCAAGTAATACCAAACATCCAGTAGCTTGTTGAAAACCAAAATATATGAACAGAATCGGGCCGAAAGTGTCCGACATCTGGGAAACGAAGCTGCAATCAACGATACAACCGTGTCAGCTGTGTATTGAATATTTCAAATAAATGTATAATAGTAGACTTGATTGTTTCACTTACTCCCTTATGAGATAGAGATGGACAATACTCTCACATAACAGACGGTGGACATTTTCCATTTCCTTTGGTGAATAAACGGCGCAGTGTTTGCTGGATTGCGCGTCGACCTTAGGTATTGGAAATTGTTCCAAGTTGTGGATGAGGATCCTCAGGTGACCCCACACATGGAACACCATTAGAGACAATAGCAAGTCGAATATACAAAAGCACGATGTGCAAATGTATGAGATGTACCAATTGAAGAAGAACATGACGAGGTAACCGTTAAAGTCATGCCGACTGTCGAATGGAAGGTCGTAGTAGATGGCTTGTTCAAAAGTAAAGTTTTCTGGACGGCCGTCGGTAAAGGCTCCGGATATGACGTTGTTGAAGAACGGTGTCCCGTTGAACATTAGGATCCCTATGGCCATTTGTACGCTCAGGTACATCGTGAAGAAGTGAGACAGCTTGTGGACCAGTATATGAGTCTGCAAACATAAAAATATTGTGTTTTCCGATAATGTTACTCTTATACTAATTTATGTTTCATATTTAACTATGTGGGTACTTGAAGAAAACAAGAACAGAGCACCTACCTTCATAGCATACTCGGACTTATTCCTGTGATGAAATAGATGAATAAATTTGACAAAATAACCAACCGTATTTGAATATTTTTGCAAGAATATTAAAACCAGTCTACACTGAAAATAAATAATTTGGTTTGAAATTACGTTGCACTTGTTCGGATATTAATTGTATCATTTCTTATACTCACTATAGCGACTGCATTCATGAAAACTGTTATATACGTATGTCCCAATTCGAAGAACGAGAATTCCTTAAAGTGGTGCTTCAAGTAAAGAATGCCAGGAATTAGACATACTGCCTCGATTAGGAACGTGTAACATTTCTTATAAAAATGATATTTAGGCTCCTTCCCTTCTATCTCCTGTTCTGGCCAGGCTGTTATTATTCGCAGGGAATATCGTAATAATTTCATATATCTTATATCTTGGGGCTTTTCGATTCCCCTGAAAAATATAGATTTGTTAGGTCCGGATGGTTAAAATACATGAAAAACAACACCAAAGAGTGTTGCCTAAACCAAAACTGGTTAAGAAAATCTATAATTTAAAAAGTAGGAGTTACTTTAAGTCACTGCCATCCGTGAAAAACAGCATTTCGGTAAGCACATATAATAGAATTTTTACAACAGTAATGTTTTAGTATTACTTAGGTTTTTCAACTTTGCGAGTTGATCCACACATTATACGTAAACCAGACCCAATGATGTATTAGGTATGTCTTATTTCCTTAACTAGTTTAATGCAATAGTAATAAGTACTTTAAGTACCTACGCAACAATTTTCTCCGCTAATTATTACTCTAGTAAGTGATTTACAACATTTTTATGGTTATGATGTTTGTTAAAAAAAGTTAGAGAAAATTAACGTTAGAGATAAGCCTCAACCATACATTGTTGAAAGTCACGGACCTCTGCTATTGGAACCTAGAAAGAGTATGGTGTACTACGATTATACGTTAACACATTACTTGTAGTACCTACAACAACAATAATAATATATATAAGTATCTGCCATTGCCAAGTAAAGCTGCTTATGTTACCATAGGTTTCCGACTCCTGGCTGTGTACTATATTGCATTTCCCTGTTATTAGCTTATTTGTGCATAATACGGTACCCACTTATTCATTAAGTATAATGTATAATAGCTAAGTTTATTTAATAATCATTTAAAATTACAGACTCGAGATCAGGAATGTTAGATTATTAAATTACTTTGCTACTCCAACTTTATATCAACTTGCAATTGAATAAACAATAATAAAATTTGTTAGTTGATACAGTGCCTGGACTTATTTAAATACATAATTGGTCCCTTAAGAGGCTTATATACAAATAAAGGGCAGTTCTTTTTTAGAATCCTCAATAACTACTTATAACGAAGCTGGACGACCGATGCCGGGTGGAACACCTTGTCGTAAGTTGTAGCACCAAATTCAATTACAAAAGCAATTTTATTGTAACGTTTCATAAAAATTGTAGTTGTTCACTTTATTCTTATTTGAAAGTTATATCAAATAAAAAATTTATTAAATCGACTTTCGGTCAATAGAAATTTTGTCATAGACAGAACCTGAAGAAAATCAAATCCTACATAAACCTGAATACTTACATATATCGATACAGTTATGAATTTTCTACGACTGTGCATACTTACTGCTATTGTATTTATGGCCTGCCTTACTAACGCTGTAAGTATTATGTACCTATATTGAAGACATTTTTAACTAATTATGAAGACACTGGATTAGAGGAAAAATATTTGGACCCTAACATGTCAAAGATTACTGAGGATATTTATTGATCTTTTTACTAATTTTGGAAGTATGTACTATAATTTTTTTTTTTAATGACACTCAGATTTGATTGTAGTAGTTTATTTTGGAGATGATAGTTTCAACTTGGAAAGACGACGAAGGGAGTTATCAATGCAGGCAAATAGGGGAAATGTTTAAATGTAATGGAAATATGTTAGAAGGGTTTTTAATCGCAAGTAGATACCTAATTAAACATTGTTGAATTCTTTAATGTCGAATAGGGTGCGGGTGGATAACATAATATATTAAGTGTTTATCATTATATGCAGTACCTATCGTAAAAAATTTGTTCTACTCTGATAATATTGAAAATTGGGTTAATCAAGTAACAAAAATATAATTTCATGAAAATTCAAAATAAATAATCCTTTCTCGTTCAGCGTTAGTTCGTATCAATCACATCGGAACCGGTAATAATTAACGTCTAAATTAGTGTCAGATTGTTACTGGGTGGTCGGCTTGTCGGTGAATTGAAATGGGAAAGTGTTAGAGTAAGATTTTCACGCTTCTAATTCCCAAAGGGCGACCGTCAGCCAGCCAGCTGTCTCTGTGTGAATAAGTATTGCCATGCATAATGTACAATTCTGTTATAACCTGCATATCGGATGGTCGCAGTTCATAAAAAAATACATAATACTGAGCATACATAATCTTAGAAAATGATGACGTGTATCCGAATAACTAAGTATCTGCCTTACAAATAGCGCGTTAATGTAACAGAAGTTTAATCTAAACTTTTGAAGTGATCTACTACATCTGTAGTTATTTAAAGAGTTTTAAAAAATTTGCTCAGACAGAAAGGAAAAGAAACGTATCAGAATTTCAATTAATTCTACAGTTTTCATTAAATAAACAGAAGCCTCAGCAGTTAGGTAGATTGGTAGACACTCCATTGTAGTCGGTCATAGCATATACCTCCTTAGAGGCTTTCAATAAATGCTGTTAGAATTGCAATAATAATATAATAATTATTAAAAAAATGTGTTTCCTTAGGTATCTTGTTCAAAATTAGTACTTCGGAAAAGGATGATTAAAGATGACGGCAATCGTATTGCAAGCAATCTAGAGGAATTCAAAAAAGTTTTCGCAGATAATATTGCCCTGTATAAGAAAATATTTTCTCAATAATATTATCGATACCGTAATGTTTTTCTTTTATTGAAAAAAGAATCTACATAAATAAAAAACGAAATTCACAAAGAGCGCATCGTTAATTTGCTCGCTACAATGCGTAACGTAACTAGTGTCAATGAATATTTCTTTCAGTGTAAACTGTGTGCAGCACAATCGCATGAAGCTTTATCGGGAAACTATATGAAATTCCCTGCACCAAAAAGGAAATTCATGATTCGCATGGTTAACAGTACTTCACCATATTAACCGAACCTACTACGTGCTATGTTATATAACTTAGCACGTAGGTATCTATAACATAGGTATCTACCTACAACATTATCCCAAAGTTCCTTCCATTCAGCTAACTTTCTGTAAAAAATAGTAGAGTATATTTAAAATGTATGATAAAATTAATAAAGTACTGAAAAATTGTAACCTATCTGCAGGATAGTAAGAAATTTTTCAAAAAAAGACCGTACGCAAGGTCGTCTATTCAACGCCAGTTAGACGATATAACACCTACCACATTAGCACCGCAGATACAATACATATTGACAAAACTAAAGGACAGTAAGGATTTGAAGAATAAGGAAAATTTTAGAGACCTCATGACACAGTTAAAGAAGATCTTCCACACCACTACTAGCACAGCAGCACGAGTTTGCTCTAGATGTAAAAAAATATAATGTTATTAAAAATCGTAAAATATTCTAATTATTGTGTACCATTGCTATAACACAGGTGTAATTTTCTTTTTACATAGTCACTTTAGCCACAGATACATGGTTATAAGAACTTTTCACAATTATTCTCGTATAATTATATTGGCAGAAAAGGTCAACAACTGACGTGACGTAACGTCAAGTATACATATATGTTATATAAATGATATATTAAATGTAATAAAAAATCTAGTGTGTAAAAATGTATTCGAATGATTTCCGACCCTACTTTATTCTCATCCGAAAGGAGGAAGAGAAAGGTGATAAATTTGCTAGAATCAATATGGAGGTGAAACACCAGGCGACCACTGAGCCTCTTAACCCGTTTACGAAGAAAACTGTGTTCACACAAACATACCCAACCAAGCTTATTCCAGCCGCTCCGAGAAAGGCTTGCTGTTATTATTGCTCATAAAAATTTAGAAACGAACTGTTGAAATGCAGGTGCAGAATAAAATAGAAAAACTATTAAAAATCAAAAAGAGACCTTTGATACATATCTTAGCAATTACTTGGTCCCAGACCTTTGGCAATGCCCTGGGAGCAGCGGTGAGAATAATAGCATGTCATAGGATGTCATGTAACATTTACCTGTTCTGTTTACAATCTTATCGATTCATATCACAGTATGTTAGTATTGATATCACAAATTTGGAAAATAATGAAAAAGAAATGAACTGACCTTACTTGCCACAGTTACACTGTGAAGAAATTAAAATAAATGAAATTTAAGAACTATACAGTACGTGTTATTCTTTCAACATAAACATTATTGTAAGAGTTTATTTTGTCTACGATATCTTTTCATAATATTGTCCAGTATGTATGTATTTGTCTATTGAATTAAATGAAAATTAGTATCTACTCGTACTAACAAGAGACCATCGTGCTCTGACAAGCTACATTTCCTAAATAAAAAATGTATAAGTAGGTAATTTTAGTCTCGGACACTAATATTTTTATGCTTAACACATTTTTTTCTCTTAGAACCGAAGCAATACCCACTCCACAGCCAGGTTCACTAGCCAATAGACGGACTGGAAGAATTACAACATATATATTATTGATAAGCGATGCGCGAGGTGAAAAAAACGAAGTAACAGTAATTAATGAAGCTATCATTTTAAACTACCACCCAAAGAAATATTTTTCGTCGGCACAAGGTTGTCTATAAAGAATTTATATAGAAGTTGATTGTAATAGGCGGCAACCTAACGTATACTTTAATTAAGGAACGTTGCAGTTAACTTGAGACATTCGATACCGTATGCATGAATTCAATTGCACCAATTAAAATTAATTGTGTTAAAATGCTTAAATAAAACGGTAAGTGCTATTATGTTACTAAGATACCTAACTATGATGTGGAATGAATTTTGATAAATATTATTTCGTAACTCAGAATCTTTTGTTGTTTTACCAATGTGCAGGATACTTTGTCGTTGCCATATCTAAACACATCGAAAGTACTTATCTGCCCCTCGAGATGTAAGTAGATAAATAATTTTACGATGATAAGATATCTTCCAGCCGTTTGTGACAACTACGGTATCTATATGTTATTGTACAATTGAGATTTTCCGATTTTTCGTGAGATACAGAAAAAAATTAACGCGAAATACAAACAAATTTACTCATATTGGGGACCACTTTGTAATATAACACAATTTAGAACTCAATTATTTCCTAGAAATACGATGGTTGCACATTATGCTTAGCCCATGTAAATTATAATAAGTAAATTAATAAGAAACATATTTTTAAAATATAGTTTAACCCTCAATGATACCCTAAAGAAAATTCCATTTCTATAAAAGTAATACTGGACGATATGAAATGAATACCTAATAATAATTTGTATAATAATAATAATTCTTCAGTATGTTACTTAAATAAAATGAACCTAAAGCAATATCAAAGAAAGCCAATAAATCAAAGATAAAGTATAATATGATGCTTTAATAACTAAGTACATTTTTCGATATAAAAAATAAAGTTTTAAATTGTTATTAAATAAATCAGTGAATTCGTAAGTAGGAAAATGCATACAGACATAGGTACAATTTATTAAACATAGGTGAATGTAGTCACTAATAAGATATATAGTATGTATAGAGTTTAACATCACTACTTGTATTCTATAGGTATAACATGTTGAATGGATGATTACTTAGTCATCGTCACAAACAAACTGCAATTACGCGTAGTTCTCGTGGCGAGCGCACAATAGCACGTTGTACAGCATTTTTTATGTAAGTGACGTATCATTCTGACCTCGATCTTGTCAAGTATTAGGTACTTAGAAGCATATTGACATCTCGAAATTAGTGCATACATGTTACTTGAAGTTTTTTTAGTTTGTGTGCACATAACCTAACGAACAATTACTATACTTAGGTATCTATTTGTTATTTTTACATTAACAGTGGGCTTCTTATAGGAATATATATGATGGAAATCGATGAAGAGTCCCATGAAAGCGGTCTGCTAGATAACCGAAGGAAGGTAGGTAGAAGTAAATTCATTCACCTCTAAATCTGCTACTGAATTGTCATGCTAGGTTATACCGTATATAAAATTACAGACATTACAGTTCGTTAAGAGGAAAATGTTACTTGTTGCGAGTGAGATTCTATATTTATTCCTTTTGACGTGAAGAAAACGTTTTTCACTGAAGAGCGGTAACAAAGCTATTTGTTTTTACGGAAATTCAATTAAATATTCCTAGCACATTTCCACGTTGACGCTAGGTAAGGCGCTTCCGTGCTGAGGTGGCCTGCGTTCGGCTTACATTTGCACATTCCACAATAGACCAGGAGTAACCGCTCAGCCACAGCTACTGGCGGCGCGACTTGCGGCGCGGCAAAATAATAACAAATGTAAGAAAACTTATGAAGCATGCCACGGCCGGTCGCTGTGGCTGAGCGGTAAGAGTAGCCGTCTCAGATTGCGGTGGCTATCTTAGAAAGTTTCCTCTATAACCAAATATTACGTACTTAAAAGAAAAGTGCTCATAAATTACTATGATATTAGTTTACTAGTACTCGTACTAGTATTAGTATTAAATTTGTGCGACACAAGCGAAAATTAACTATAGACAATGTACATTTAGTTAACACCTGCGCGTAAAGCAAATATGTAATGTCATTTGAGGTGAAAAAAAAATATTGTCATGAAACAATATTATAATTACTTGAATACCTTTTGATGGTACCTAAGTGTATTGAATACAAACTTTGCCAGCGGCTTTGCTCTCGCTGAATGCTAATTTTAAAAAAGCAATTAATGCATTAATGTCTTTGACTGAACAAAACTAAACTTTCAGATGTCTCTCTTCCAAACCGATGAATTTTCATATTATACATTCTTTCAACTACTCTTCTATTTCCTTCAGAGCGGAATTTCCAAAATGTATTTCTTAAAGCTCATCTACATAAATAAAGAACAAATTTGAAAAACTACAGGATCTTAGGTTCAGCGGTGTCTGCTTTGCGTTGATGTCTGTATCTGTCCGTCGCTCGATCACCTTACAGTTTTGTATATATCTATAACCAAATCGCTACACCTGATTAAACATACGTTATGGTTAATAAGAAAAATTGGTTATGACGCTTTTAATTATTGTCGAGCCTCGTAAGGCAAATATTGTAGGTTAGGGTACTGAAGCGTTCGTCGCCCGATGCGGCTACAGATCGGCGAGACAACGGACCAGCAAAATAAACAGATGCCGGATGCGGTCAGCGTCTTAATGGTTGACGGATAGTGGCAAATACGTGTTCGATGGGATTGCTATTTAGCATTTGGCATTTTACGAGGAGTTTGTAAATCTGACGCTTTGGTAGACAGCGCGATCTTCGTGTTTTGGAGGACATAATATGCTATTAGTTTTGTGTTATATATTTTTCTTTTTGTACAGAACCTTTCTGCGGTACCATTAAATATCAAGTCGGACACACACACACACGTCAGTACGCACGCGCGCACTTGCATACACACACACGAAAAGGCTCCAAAACCTTCACTCTGCTGGTGCTCGCAAGTGCCGACTCACTGTATGTGGTTGGAGTTAATATAGACTATGTTAAATACGATACCAAATTTTATGTCAATATTTTCTTATTCTGCACGCAAGTGTAATTAATGTTACTTATTTACATACTCACTTTCTTTCTCTGTATCTTAAAGATTGCTACTGTTTATTATTCATTGTTATTATCGTTACTACATTGTTGTAATTGTAGTTAGACGTAAACCAGTTATATCAACTTGCTCTAGTACTCAACGCATATTGTTTGTCCATGATACTCGATTTTCTTTTTGTGTGCCTATTGTTTTTAAGGTTGTCGGGTAGTTTTGATTTTCTTTATTTTTCCGGCGCAGCGGAGTGCCCTCCAATCCGTCGAGATCCGTCCCAGCATGTAGACGTAAACAAGGCCATTGCCATGCTCCTTACACCAGTCTACTCTGCCGATTTAATTTTAAGTAAATTTAATTAATAATACTTCCTAAAAACTAGCGCCATAAAGCTCTAGTTAAGGGATGTCATGTCCGTAAACTGTCAGTCACATCGGGAATTTTAGTGAATCATCATAATTATTTTATGTATCAATGATTACGTATTACATACGTCTCAGGATTTCCGGAAAGTACCTAACGATGACCTCAGTTTGTATTAAACGACGTCGGTCGCTGTCGAGTCGTCGTCGAGTTACTTGATTCCAATACAATTTGTCATTAGGTGGCCTCCTTTACACCTTTGAACTTCCGATTTCCCATTACTTAAAGTTGTTGAGTTAAGATTTAGTATATTCCAGTCCATGTCTTTAGAAGCAGCGATTGACACTCATTCGTCACGTCTACACTTGCACTAGACGTTCTCGAGCTCTGGTAATGCATAACACTTGTTAAAAGATTATTTACTTGTTAAAACGGGCGTTTAAAGATGCGTTCAGGTGGTTGTTCGCTGTCGAGGTTAAAGAAATACTTACTCACGGTCGATACTTCATTGGGTTCTAATATTTTTTTGTAATTGCTTGGTACAACTTAACCAGTGATTATATATCTAGTTAACTTTAGAAAAAAACATTGTCATGAAGGAAGTGATTAAGTCTATACTATTTTAGTGTAAAAAGAGTTAGGTACAACGAGGTAAAGATACTATAGATAAATGTTTAAACCTGAATTTTAATTACGCGGTTAAAATTTAGTTATGCATTCATGTAGGTATTTAAATTTATCATAGTCATATTACATGAATACTCGGTTTTTATCTTTTGGCGTATTTTATATATTATTGTATGTAGTTGTCGCAATTGAGCACGTATGTAGATACCTACAACAATTAATGGAGTTCATGTTAGACGATAAACTGTGTTTTGTGGACAAACTTATAATAAATATATTTTTCCAAGTTCATGAGATTAAAAGAAAGGAGTGATCTATTGGTATGATACATGTAGTTATTTATTTTATATCGCAGAACCAATACACACCCCCAAAACAAACTCCGCTTTATTATATTTATTGTTTTATGTTTGTTGTATTAATTATAGTATTACTTTTATGTTAGCAACACTGTAATGATTTCAACAATTTGCACAATCTTTAAGGATGTTAGCATTAGGCCGAACAAGTTGTATAATTGGAAATGAACAGACGGACGACCTGCGTTAGTCCACCGATCGACACAATCTTCGACCGTACCACTTCAGAGTCAATTGCAGCTCACCAATTTAAAACTACAGACAGCATCAGTCACTTCAGTCAGTAGCTCGCGCACCGACAATTGGCGCACACGTCTTTGCATAAGTGCCACTTTCTGAAATAATGCTCATGCGCGCCGAAACATACAAGCCAATTGTTCTAAAGTGACTTACTTTAAATAATTCTATATGAAATATATTTAACTCGTACCATACACCATGGAAGGCAAATCAGGGGTCCGTATTATTATTTTTTATTTACATTACCGCAAGCGAACATTAACGCAAATTACGACAATATGATGTACTCACTTTTGTTTTTCTATCTGTGTTTTATACAGTCTCTGTAAGTAATTGTTGCATTAAATTAATTAATTTTATAAAGTCGCATAAATATAAATAAATTAAAAGTTACATACATTTTTTCAAGCTAATCGGGTTGAAATAGTACTTTAATATTTACTTCATTTTTAATGTATGCGTTAGTTTCTAGGTACGATTTTATCACCATGATACGTGCATGCGAGCGTTTTTTTAAATATTGTGTATTTTTTCTTTCATTTTTTGACGCTTTATATTATTGTTTTGTATGCATCTTTATGTAAATAAGTATTGTTCCCACCTGGTGGCAGAGATTTAATGGCGAGATCATTTGAATGATAAAATTGAAAGTATTTGCAAAAAATCTAGACTTAGATTTTGATGAGTCTAAATAATAAAAATACTTATTAATATACTCTATTACTTTTTTCAACAAAAAAATCACTGTCCCTCTGCTGGATACAAGCTTTCTTTCGCGATGAAAGGATTTGGCCCACGTTGACTATGTATCATGTATGTATGAATTGTAATATTTCATACATCCTTCAGAACAATATGGAGAACTCTAATGATGTGCGGGTTTTCTCACGAAGTTTTTCTTCACCGTTATAGCGAAATGACATTTAATTTTAAAACTATCATGAAAATGTTTTTAATAAAGCGCTGCAGACCCGCGCAATCACGTCAAATGTGAATGCCTAAGTCGACAAGTCTGTGAATTAAGTCCTTGTACGAATTCTACTTGTACCGTTTTACTTTGGCTTATTACATAAACAAAAACATAAAATTACCGTTTTTACGAGTATTACGCTGCCTGCGATTACCTTGTGACATATTATTTGTATATTATAGTATAGTTAGGTTAAAACACAATGTATAAATATTATTTTTATTGTAATTGTGCGTAAGAGCTGAGCTGACAGTATCTTTTTATTGTCGACACTTATACATGACATACAATTGACAGCGTTAGTGAGGATTTAGATAATGCTTCATCGTGGTATGTATTTGCATTCCATCTTTTGTCACGGGTGGCGCCCACGCTAAAAATGTAACAATGATTTTATTTGTTCCTTGTCAGTATGCGCTGAAATGCAAAAATTCTGTTCACATAAAAATAATAATGAATTTAAAATTATTGCGTTAATTTATTACTTTGTTATTCTCCTCCACATAATATTATACGTATGTAACTATTTAATAGTAGCGCTTTCTATTTCAAATACATACCGAGGGTAGTCTGGAAGAAAATCTATTCAGGTACTATTTATTGCAAAGTTGATGGCACTAGATTAGTAACCACTTCAGAGTACCAGCTCGATTTTCGATTTACTTAACTTAATTTAACATAGACATTAAGTTAAACATTTGCTTTAAAAAGTCCTCTTGACGAATTATGTGTTACAGTACCTAACCTATCCAAGTTCCAATTGCGTTGAGTGAAGTGATTAAATCCATCCGAAGCTGTCGGCGTGATTACACAACATGCTCGTCAGAAACTTCGTCAGAAAGTGAACGTGACAATACTAGGACCACACTCTCTCTTGACTAGACGCTGTCAATAAACTCATTCATATTTTTATTATACATACAAACACGGCTAGCCGGGCGGAACTGTCCATGTCGCCTGATTAACCAAAAACCATTAAGTATACATACATTAATATTTAAAGCAGAAAATGGTTCATAAGTAACTAATTTGAGAGCATTGTCACTCAAACACACCGTGATGTTTATTGTATTCTAATAATTGAATTTCAAGTGTCCCTTTAATAGATTTAACGCGATATTATTAATATTAATTACAAGATGTATTATTTTTATTAAAACACTGCTCCGCTTTTAATACTTCCTTACAAATGTTAATTAAAAGTTACTGAAATGAAATGAAAACAATTTCGATTCATAAAAATGTACGAGAATCAATAGAAAGTACCTGCTGTAATTAATAAAAACAGATCCATATTCCATTACAAACAGCCAAACTTAATTAAAAATGAAGGACACTCGGCGCTTCTTGCATACCTAGCTAGGGCGTAATTGTATATAGTAATAATTAAAACGAAAAGACTCAATTGAAATCAGTAAATCTTTTAAAGTCACATTTGTAGTGAATAATTAAAATGTGATGAACAAAATAAATCAATGCTACAGGACCTTATATGTGTTGCTAAATCTTATGAAATAAATTTAATTACAGCATACATGTATAGAATCGTGGTTTTTATAGAAAAAAATATTTGCATAATATATGGGATATAACGGGTCTGTCTACCTAGTCGCTCCAGCTTCGCCCAGCATTCAATATTTATCGTAATTATGTGAGATTTCTACCCGGTTAAATGCTTTCACTATTCTTCTATTACCTTGTATGTATATTCAGAAAAAAAGCTGTGAATGATATTTCATTCAAATAATATTTAATTATATTTATACATATAGAAACAATTCATTTTCGGCTTGAGTTCGGTACTAGCCAATTTGTTTATCAATTTAGGTATTTCTCATTAACCTTAATTAGCTGTAGCTCCATATTTTCAATACAGGAAATAAGGCTCTAACTGTAAAAACTTGTTGAACAGGAAACGAGCAGCCAGCGGCGAAGCAAACAAAAGTCACCTCTACGAGTATCTGTAGGTCAAATGTCCAAAATTACGCGTTTCTACATACAACGAATTGTTAAAGTAGTGCATCCGTGTGATATTTTTTACGATTAGCGAACATCTCTATGTCTCAGCTTCAGTGTAAAGAAATAACTTATTAACCGTTATGTAACGAACGTAAATGCGCTAAGCTTTTAATATTTCTGTTATAACAATTACGAAGTGTGACGTGATTAACCTACTTATTTGGAACCAGAACCAAGTTTAATAACATACACTTTGTTTAATGCTAGTGTCTTCATGATGAACCTTTACGATGGAATTAGTCATTAAAATGTTATTTCTCAAGCATGGTTAGGTCGCGACCCACGAAATCCCCAAAAAATTAAGTATAGACTTCAAAAGCCTTGCAACCCCTTTACAATAACCTAATGTTTTTTGAAGTAATGTATAAGTAATTTTTATGACCGATTTTTTCAAACACATTGTGGCGTCCTTTTAAAATAAACTAGCTTTTGCCCGCGGCTTCGCGCGCGTTAAATTATTATTTACGACATCACGTTAGAAATCTCACAAATAACAGTATTTCCCTACTATATAATGAATGTTATTATATATACAAACCTTCGCCTTGAATCACTCTATCTATTTAAAAGAAACCGCATCAAAATCCGTTGCGTAGTTTTAAAGATTTAAGCATACAAAGGGATATAGAGGACAGAGAAAGCGACTTTATTTTATACTACGAGTATGTAGAGTGACTATGTAGTGAAGCGACCCTTACAGGAGTCGTAACTCCCAGCTTGAGAAAGGATGTATTAATGTATAAGTAAGGCTATTATAAGATATCTATTAAATGACGTCGTATTTTTTATTAAAAACAAGTTTTTAATGTAAAATATTGCATTGCTTGTGGTAGCATTTTTCTTGTACAGTTAATATCCGAAATTTGCGTAGGAGTAAAAAACCCCGTAGTTATCCTACAATTTGATTGTAGTTAGCTACTTTATGGTTTGCTTTAAGGCCTGTTGTCCATAAATCCGCAATTGGCTAGCACGCTAGGCAAATCTGTCTTGGGCCTTCACGTTCTGAAAAATCACACGTCTTTCACTGGGCTAAATACTAAAGCTAAGCTAAATACAGCATTAGGCATCTTATTAAGCTATTTAATCGATCACTAAAGTAAAACGATGTTATTGGACATTACGGTCGTTAATAAACATCAATTGGAATGAAAGGGGAGGATTATTAATTTCATGAAAACTGTAGGTATGGCAGTGTTCATTTAAGCTGCACTGGGCTCTGTTCACTTTAAAGAGAAATAATCAAAGTAATTCAAATAATAGACATTAAACTACCGAATTAGACTTGAATAGTCGCCTGTGAGACATGCGCCTTTGTCCACCTCAGATAGAGGTCTCTTTATTGTTTTCTAAGCATAAGAAATTGTACAAAAACACTCACAGAAATACAAGACATAAAACAATGGACGGCCCTGTTCTTTGATAATTTGTTCCATCACCATATTAATATTAATAATCCCAATTTAGGTTTTCTTAAATTACAAAAATTTTTAATTAATAAGGAACAACTATATAACACGCTGTTGTTTTAGAATTCATAATGGTCTCATTTCATAATGGTCTCTCGGAAAGTTTAATAGAAACGTCATAAAATTTACCTTCCTCGGGGTATGATTAAGTTGTTTACATGTTAACTTATTTTATGCTTGAAAAAATATATGCATACAGTACGATCGAATACTCTGTCTCCATCATACCACCACAACATACAAACGGTTCCATTTCGGATGCACGAAATGTTGACCGCCTAACTGAAATTAATTTTACCATTGCCTAATTACTGTGAGTAACTTTCCTAAACTGTGTAGTAAATACTAAATAAGTGAATAATTTATTAGTATCCTACCGTGGCTAATGAAAAATGTGTTTATTGAAACAAATTAACAAAAAACAATCTTCTATCGCTTACGGTTTTCCTATAACATAAATATGCACCTGTATAATATACTGGTGTATAAAATTTTAAATGTTATTTAAAGTCATGCGATTCGTTAAATTTGCAAGCAGCACGTGAATCATGGCAAGTGGTGCGTAGCTGTTATCAGAGCATTACCAGCTTGCTGCACGTCCCCAACTTCTAAGAAAATGCTGCACCAGAAAAACTTTAACGATTACATTGTCGGCTTTTTTTTGGTATACGATAGTTTAGTAAATTTACATATTCAATAGTAGTATTATTCTAAACATGTTAAATAAATTCTCATTTTACTGTACAATGGTCGGATCGAATCAGTTTAGCGTAGGAACATCAAAGAATTAACCTACGCGATCCAAAATACTGTTTAACTACGTAAGTAACTCAAAACAAAGTTACTCTATAAACGTAAACTAAAAAATACAAATAATGTTTAAACGTAAATGTAATGAATAAGAGTAAAAGAGTAGGTACATCGCAGTTCAGAAAAATTCTGTGATCAGTAAAAGTTAAGTAATTTATAAAAGTTAAGTTTAAAAGCAAAATTGATATAAATAATTAATAATAAGTATGATTTAAAAAGATGCGGGGATTCACAGAGCAAATGTTCGTGATGGTTCCTCTATCTTTACAATAAAAAGCATCAGGGAAGCAAAAATAACATCAAAAAAACTTTAGACAAACGACACTTACACTAAACTTGGGGATATAAAAGAGATTCATGATGTGATTTATGAATAAATAAGTTTAACAAGTTATTGACATGCAAATGCAAATGTAATAAAGTTGATACAGGGTTGTGTCCATTACATAGTTTTGTCCATAACTGATGTACCGATTGTGGGTAGAACGGCTACGTCATAGAAACCTTAACGTTTTGACTTTTCGATTAAGTGCTTATAGCATAAATATTACATACCTACAGTGATTCTGTTCATTCGAAATCCCGACTTGTTTTGTTAAACAGAAGAATATATCATTTTCTAAATATATAAATGTTTAAAATGCTGTTAATAACGGATACGAGTACTCAAACGTTTTATAACATCTAATGTGGAATATGCATTCATATTTACATTCAGTATAATGAGTACTTATCGATTACGTACATACATTGATCTTGAGTAACAGATAACTTGATTACCTAGTCCTCCATATCCATGTCAAAGATCTCTTAATAGCAAAGTTCTTGGTTGTTCTTTGTTTGCCGCTATTAAGTGGACACAGACATTGAGAGTGTAGACGCTGATTTCAGATTGCGGTTATGTGTATACTTACTTGAAATGATAATAATTTCTTATCGAGCCCTCTCAAGAATACAACGAACGATCTCAAACAAATATGCTCACAAATACTTCTCACATATACGTACTACAAATTATAGATGTTTACATAATCATAAGGTCATAAGCAATCCCTATGGCTTGCAATGTAAGTATTATCGCGGAGAGTTTTGTACCTGGACACAATTATTACAAGGGCAATCTCTAGTGAAGCATCAAACTGCCCAGTGTCGAAGTACGTCGCGCAAACTTTCGCTGCGCTCGCCTTGACACGATGGCTGGGACATTGAAAAACCACTTGGAGCCGTACGTAGTGAATCGTTTTCCTTATCGCGTCGCGTGGAACCAATTAGAACGACAAGTGCGGCAAATAGGTATAAAGAAATGAACATTACATTAAGTTTGGATTTATTTTTCTAAAAATATTCTCTACTTTTTCTTTGGAAAAGTTATTTAGAGTATAAATGTATAATAAATCGTATGATATCGCTTGTCCACATCTACTTCTTAATCCTATTGTGAATTCAATAAAAAAAACATTATTATTACAGCAAATTGCTCGAAGAGTTATTTTATTATATTGGCTTTCATTTATCATCAATCTATTGATCTCAAACGTTATAACTAATATTAAATTTTATTGTAACTTTCGAAAGATTTTCGCAACTAACTTTTAAATTTCGTAGGAACAACATAATGAACAATTTGCCTTTTACAGCGTATAGAATAGCTTTATGTGATCCGTTTTAAGGCGATTGTGTAAACAGCCTTATTGGTATGTAGGCCAAATTAGTGAAATGTTTGGTATCGAGCGTGTTGCATCACTGCGCAAACTTCAACTGCAGATATCGTGTCAATATATACTAGAGCCGAACTATTTATGTGTGCAACTCTGTTCACATAATTATAGTTTATCAACTGGAGTAGATTAAGATATTTATGCGTAGGTATGACTTATTCCATAACTCGTTAACTCTTCTCACGTCAAACTACACGTTTCGCTTTAGGCGTTGCTTGCTCGAAATATGATATTTCAATGTCAAATTAATTTCTAACTGTAATTATATGTCAATTTTTTATTATTTTTTGCATTTTTCTAACGTATTTCAGTCCAAAATTAGTTCGAGAAGTAACTATTTCAAATCTCTGGCATTTTTTTCATATATTCTGTATTTCATATTTTAGTAATCGAAATCTTATCACTGTGCTCAGCTTCACTAGATTTTCCATTTTTAGAACCGTTTTAAGGTTCTTTCGTTTACTGCGGCATGTCTCCAGTGTAAGCTTCAAAATGATACTTATTTGGAACATTTGTGCACCTACTTTTGTCTTTATCTCGTAATAATCACCAAATATCTGTGATGATGAAATATTTTTCTTATCGGGAGCGCGTTAAAAGGCCTTATGTATCAATATATAAGTTATATTTCAACACGAATGATTACAATTGATTTATGACTAGACTTCAAATTACTCGAACCGGTTTTTATTGATATAGTGCCAGAAGAATACCCATGGGGTCATGCTAAAACAATTACATCACTAACAATACAACATTTCAAGTAGTGAGCGCAGAGGTCCATCACGCGGGTTGCTGTATAATTGCTGGCGGTTCCACAAAGTACAATATCCAGTTTAATCTGGTTCGACACGAACGTTTCGCTGACGGCGTCTTTAGGATACGAGGACACTGCATTCCGGTACTTTAGCAGTACCTACCGAACGCAACATATTATTTGAACAGGGCTCAAATTGCAAGCCCTATCACGACTGCTACACAAATTTTAAGCATTGCCACACCACAAATCCAGCAAAAACTGAAACTCATAAATGACTAATATATGACATAATTTTTGTGAATAGCAGAAATGGCTTTTCGGAATGTTTAATAACAGCGTATTTGTAGTAATGATATTCCTTATAATTATTGCTAATAATTTATCTATATGTATTTTAAGATTTTTTTTAACTGTATATATAGTAATAAATAAAAGAGGTCATTCTCTCGCTCAC
>DWQT01000398.1:0-23504 GCA_018244895.1 Myscelus amystis hages | reverse complement strand
TTTCCGTCACGTTTGACATTTTCATATACACTGCATTGCGTTTTAATGCATAAAATGAGTTTTATGTGGAAAATTCTGTATAAGTGTAAACAGTACAGATATTAATGTCAGAATTTCTGTTGTAGTCTACGTACCATTATATTAAATAAAGATAAGCTGATCATGATAAAAATGATTGACAAATGCATTTAAAAATTATGTATCAACACTTATTAATTCATATTTGTATAGATATTATGTAACTATGAATCAATCACATTGACACCTATTCATAAACTAGTTAAAAATATGGTGTCACTTACTGTAAGGGTGAAAGAAAACATGACGTGAAAAGTACTAGAGGGTTCTTTAGGATGTGTAATGTTTGACCCTGGAGATTGGAATATAGCTATAGTATTACCTGCTGTGCTAAGAGATGATTTAAAAAGGCTTCCTTGGTTATAGATGACCAAAAATCTGTTGCTAATAGTCAATAATAATAGAAATTTAGTTTAAACTGTCGCCCTTATCAGCCTTCATTTGTAAATAATACAGTGAAGCCAGAAAATGTCATGTTAATCATTAAATTTTCATGCTTTTTTTTTCAGAGAGATTTGGTAGTCAAAAAATTGATGATGAAATCATTGCGAGATTTGAAAAAGTCACGGGAAAGAAAGGTGTGGTAAATTAAATGTTAATAAACTAAATGTATATATTTCTTGTGTGTGTATGTCACTGAACTCCTGAGCGACTGGACCGATTTTGACGAAATGTTTCCTGTGTTGGAGGGGACTTGAGAATTGTTTAGATTCACCATTTTGTCCACTGGAAAATGGTTTTTTTTAATAATTTTTAATTTGTAAGTACATAGTTGTTGATTTTAGAATGTTTCACATTGCATCCGACAGACTGCGCTACCATTGCAGTGTCAAATATTAAATGAATGTCTACAAATCAATTATATGCTACCGTAAGAATAAAATATGATAAAACCATTTCAGCACATCACTTCCTGCGGCGCGGGATATTCTTTTCGCACCGGGACATCCACAGCATCCTCAACTTGGTGGAAGCCGGCAAAAAGTTCTACTTGTACACCGGACGAGGTCCTTCCTCGGACAGCATGCATATTGGTCACATGATTCCTTTCTTGTTCACAAAGTGAGTATTTAAATTACTCAGTTATCGATATTCCTTATTATAGTTTAACTCCCTCTCCTAAGGGAACGATAGATTTTACTACTATAAAATATACTAAATTAATCCCCACTATAGTTCTTATAACACTTTGTTGTGAGGTGTAATTGATGAATGTATTATGTAATTTTGTACTTTTATAAATGTAATTTTATATTACCTGCTACATGTAAATGCCTGCCTATATTTAACACTATGGAAGTAGCCTATTTGTGCTGTAATATAATCACTTTAGGGCCAGCTGTCTGTGGTTTAATATTACTCAAACCAACACATGATTTGCTATAGTAGTTTCATACATGTATATCAGATTGATAAATGTGAAGAGTGCATACAGAGTACACCTGACACGAGTAGAATTGTATTGTTTTTTTTATTTTAAGTAAAGGTACTGTTCAACCACGATTTTACTGATGATGTTGTTAGAAATCTTTAAAGAATATGCAACAATAAAAATTAAAAATACATATTTTTAGTTAAAAAATTAATTTTTTCATGTTTATTTTATTTATTTATTGCTGAATAGAATGGACTATGTGAACCAATTGTTTAAGTTAACGCAATGTAGTCTCATTAAGAAGGAAAAAAATCGAAATAACTACACACAAATGATAATATGTTAAAAAAAGAACATAAATATACTTATGGCTCATCTAAAATGCTTTACCTTTAGATTATGTGCATTTAATACAAATATTTAAAAAAAAATGATTTCTTTACAGATGGCTGCAAGATGTCTTCCAGGTGCCCCTGATCATTCAGCTGACGGACGACGAGAAGGTCTTGTGGAGGGACATCAAGATCGAGGACGCGAGGCAAATGGCGTTTAGCAACGCCAAGGATATTATAGCGGTGGGATTTGATCCCTCCAATACGTTTATCTACAACGACCTGGATTTTATCGGGCAAGTGTATATAAGTAGTGCCTTTTTTGGACAGAAGACTTAGACTGTGTTTTTGTCGAGTACATGCTTTGAATAATTAGTTTATATCTGTTTTGGCTATGTGCGTTTCCGTTTCGTGGCTATAGAATTCACCGCAAATCATGATGTGAATAATAATAAAAATAATCCTTTATTCACAGCACAGTAAATGTATACAAGAAGTGAACAATATTAAAATCGATTCTAATGTTTCTGTTAAATATTTTGCAACTATTTTTTGTTTCCTAAATATTAGTATCGCTCTGAGTGCAATGCTTATTATTTATGTGAGTATTGTCAAAAAAATTATCATTATGCCCTTTCCATTCCTAGGTCTGCTTGAAAAGATCTCCTCGGGAGATAAGCAGTACCTAAGTACAAAATTTAATATGTTTGTTTCTGTAAATTGTCCAGTGTACTAAATTGGTAAATAAATAAATAAATAAACCGTTGCACAAGATGACAATCAAACTTTATAATACGGTGAGGTGATAGTGATAAAAATATTACTGATCATTCCGTAAAGCATTTTTATTATAGGTTTGGTTTTATAATATGGCGTTAGTCTGCTTAAGTGGGTACCCCTAATATAACGAAAATGGTACGTAGTTAATGATTTGAGTAAAATAAAAACAGACAATAATTTTGAGAGTTGATTTTTTGGTCTTAGTACAATACATAGTTTCATATGCATTTAGTGAACCAGCTGTTAAGAAGAGCTATTAAGAGCTATTAAGAAATTAAAAACAGACCCTTCAATTTTATTATATTTAGTATCGACGTATTTTTTGGCCTAAATCCCCCTCACTGTGAGAGGAAACCCAGTCCAGCAGTGGGCCACTGAAAGGGTGGAAAAAAGATGTATTTTTTATTAGCGTATGTCTTATGGATGTGATGGCTTGTTCGTGTGGCAGCCCTGAGTGGGGTGAGCTCATTGTTTGTGATACGATATTTGTAGTTCCTAGTGCGTGTGGAAATGTGGAGTGCTCTTATTATGACTATTAGCGTCTATGTTACTTATTTTATTACTCTTACCTATTTTTATTTACATATACTCATATAGTATTGATTCTCGCCACGTACCAGCGGATGTTAGACATATAAATGAGTCATAGCATCCCTAACTAGCTTATCGGGTTTGCCTTATAAAATAAATACCTATTAGTATGTCATAAAGGGAATCCTGTTCACGTGTGTGGGTTTAACATTATTTTATATAACACATTGTAGTCTTTTAACGTTGAAAGCAATATGCTCTTACGGATAATCTATAACGTAGGATTCAATGGAAGCTATTATGAATATTTTTTTAGGCATTAGGGTTCCGTTTTAGCACACATATATGCTTTTTATCAGTTAAAACCGCGGTGACACGCTAGCCTATCAGATAACAAGGAAAAAATCAGCCAAGTGCGAGTCGGACTCGCACAAGAAGGGTTTCGTAATACCATGAACTGTTTAACACTTGTTGCTATTCAGAATTTCTTAATGGCAATAAGTAAAATGTAGTATATGAATTTAGATATTCCAAAGATAGCTGGAAATTTTCACGGTGTAAGGAAATGGGAATTGTTTTACTCCGATGTCAAGGCGCGCGAAACCGCGGCAAAAGCTAGTATATTTTAAATAAAATAAAAAGTCAAAATTAAAATCGGTTTCATATGTAACCTTCTTTTATTTTGAACAGATGGACAGACAGCAGATGCTTAGTAATACGTACGTATTTTCACCTTTTGGGTACGGATTCCTAAAAACCCACTAATTAATAGAGTACATACAATGTATTACATTGCAATTCCGCATATGGGAGTAGAAATGTTTGCATTGCTGCATTTTTATCGCCGTGCTGCCGGACCACGCTCATAGGTCCTTGTAGAGAGCACAAAAGCCGTTGTTGCCACAGCGATAAGAAACACCGATACTTGTGGCAACTCCGTTATACAGCCCCATTCCGATGGCCTAAAAGCTTGGTCGGTGCAATATATTCATATATGATTGAGTTTTTAATAAAATAAACACATCTATACATAGAAAACAAAAAGTTACCTGAAAAATCAAAGTATAACCGAAACCACTTAAGGTCCTGAAATAATTCAGATAGATTATTAATATAGCGTAAATGAGCAGTAACGAGGGAATTTTATAAATTCCAGAGTTAAATAGAGATAAAAAAATTATATGATTTGTCGGTTTGGAACTTACAAATGGCTTTCGGCTTTCATTAATAAAAAAAATATGGATTTATTGGTTTTTGTATATATGTATTATGATTTCGATAATGTCATATATGTATACACTATACATATATGGCATTCTTTGCAGGATTTTGCAGGATCTTTGCAGGAGCCGTTTCTATCTCTCTCTAAATGTCCAATTATTAGGAACTAGAAGTTCCACAAAAAGAGTTAGTTTAAGTATTATTGCAGTATATTTTGATTACCCAATTCTCATAGTAGATATTGAAATTCGTAGAACCATTATAATATAGAGACAAATTGTTTTAACGGCAGATTCAAATATGGAATTGAATCCTGCGACGTTATGGTTGTTTATGTATTTTAAATGTGTTTTCGCGTTTTATCGCAAGGAAAGCCGTTGAAGAACGCGATACAACTATAAGTGACAGCGGCCCACGTGAGGGTTCCGTTATGGAATACTCGTATCTTTTGGTCTGTACTAACACGGAGCCAGGGCTGTGTACACTGAACTGTCAATATTTGCCTCCACGAAGATTTTGTTCGAACTACTATATTTTTATATGCAACAGTTTACCGTCAAATATTCGTTTTCTTCTACGTTTCTCATGTAAGTGACGATTGTCTATTTTGAGAAATAAACTTCTTAAGCCTAAACCTAAACAGTAGGTATCTATGACAATGCAATACTTAGGTAAATATTGGATGTTAATATATATATTGATTTATGAGTTTTGTATAAAATATATTTATTTCGTTAGTGAAAATCAATGTCTGTATGCATAAATCTATGAGATTATTCCCATCTGCCAGGTTTCTCGTGACAACTTGTTTATGTAAATAGAATGCAAAATTAGTAACAGAACATTTAAACTACACTATTTTTATACCATAAATCAAGTCAACATATAAGTAATATGCTTATGAAAATATCTGTTGGAGATTCGAACGGGTTAACTGAGTGTGCGACAACCCTATGTTCTAAATTATGCCTCTTGGTAAAGCGTAAACAATCATCAGCCTTATCTTGAAGTCCATAAGGACTGGAATACAAATCAATTTATAAAGCGAGTGTGCACGATAGATGCATTTATGACCTATTTGGTAAAAGCGTTGTAAATAAAGGCATATACAACATCCATAGAGTTTGTTTTTAATTGGATTGTTGTGTTAGGTACGAAAATCATCAGGTTTATATCAGGTATATCAATACATACATGTAAATATCGTAAGGTTTGAATTTTAGTTATTTATTATAGAGACTTAATAATAAATATTACATGTGGGTTATTTTAATGATCGATACAGAAAGACAATTATTTGAAATCGCATAATAAAAAGTTGCATAATATATGTAATGTGATTTTAGTGGGTGAATAGAAAGTTAAAAATGTGTTCTAGCGGATTATCTAGCGTGTATTGGGAACAACGTGGCTTGACGGATAGTGTGTAAGCACCTTTATCTAGTATTACGGCAATTCTTTGAAGCAGAAGAGATGCGGAACGATGTGGACGTCAACCGAGGAATCTATTAGACTTTTATTGCTGCCCTGTCACTCCCATTACACAATTCAATTAGCAATGAAAGGTAAATTAATCATCCTACAGTTTGCACCCTTTGTGCTTTTAATAATGATGTACTTCGGGTAATTACTTAGTTTGCGCTCAAAATATTTGTTTTACGGATATCATATGAAATCTATACTAATATTATATAGAGGAAAGATTTGGAAACTACTGGACCGATATCAAAAATTCTTTTACGATTAGAATCCTACATTATTTACATTTAATACTAGCTTTTGCCCGCGGCTTCGCTCGTGTTTAATTCGGTGTAAAACAATTCCCCTTTCTCTATACCATGAGAATTTCCTGCTATCATTGGAATATCTAAATTCATATACTACATTTTTAGTTATTGCCATTAAGAAATTTTGAATTGCAACGCGTACGAAACCGCGGACAAAAGCTAGTGTTTTATAAAATTGCAGTGAAGGGAGATTAGATCTGTACAGAGAGGTAATGTTCAGTTACAAATATAGAGATAAACATTAAATTATTATCAGTTATCTGTAAAATGTCCACAATTTTTGTTCTAACCGATTTTGCGTGTTATGGAAACCAAACTTGTATCCCCAAATGACCTACAAAGTATGAAACGTAAAGAAAACTACTCATTGTATCTATCAACATTAATAGCGATTAACAATAATAATAATATTATAATAAAATCATTTATTGCCGAAAAAAAAATTACAATAAAAATTATTCAAATTATGTTAGTTACATGATAGTTATAATATAATATTTTAAGAGATATCGGATTGCAAGAAAACTGCAGTAACATTATCAACTTGATGGTACTACACGTATAATCGCTTAGGTGCAATGTAGGATATTGACAAGGTTAGTTGGTTAGGTGAGTAGTGCTTACCTGCAATGTGTAGTTAGCCATCAATAGCCCGGAGTACTCTGGTGTGGGACTGGGTTCGAACTCGTCTGTGATGTGTTTCCTGGACAAATAATAAATATAAACATTTTTCAAAATAAATATATATTAAAGCAATATATATTTATTTTGAAATACTTGTGGTGATCACAGAAATGGGAATTCTTTTTTGGGAATCGAACCCACTACCTCCAACTCTGCCTGCACATCTGCTAACCACCATTAAACTGTATAGTTTGATGATACTATAAATAAAATGAAATATGTTATCTCATATTGATATACCTTTTTTGGTTGATTACATTATTTAAAAATAAATTAGTCAAAATAAAGATTATGGAATTCCTGCGTTAAGTCGTCTTTAAATGTCGGAGCAGAGTTTAATATTAGTTTTTTTTTTAAACTATTCCTTTCTAAGAAATCTATGAAAAAACGACGAATCTTCGTCTCGTTGAGCTCTAAATCAAAATAATCTCTTTTCAAGGCCAAGATTGACGTAACCATGGACATAGCGTACCTAGGTTAGGTCTATATCTTATCTTGAATGTGATATGATATTGTGGATCTTCGCGGCGGAGCGCTAGATCACAGATTTGAAGATAACACGTGCAAGTGTTATCGCTTGTGATAAGATACATTCATCTTCTTTCAACATACACGGTGCAATATGGTATTCCTCTTAAAAATATTGCAGGAGGCGCGCTATAATAGGTACGGTACAAGTTTAATAAAAAATATATTAATGATGCTTAAAACTTTTAATATCTATTAAAAGTATATACATGTAAAGTATTTTTTAAACTGGCAAACGAAATCTGTTCTAATACTTCACAATTTTTTTACATTACAATAAGTAAAAATTGCTTTCAACAAAAAATAACTCATTGAAACAATATACATTTTTCTTGGTTACCATTTGATTTTAGGAACAGTTTATGCTGTTTTTTACAGATTAGCTTTACTACGATGCATTTATAGTTGACTAATAAGTAATGTTGCGGTCAAATAAGTTCCGTATAAAATAGTTGTCGTTAGTCGAATTAGGTTAACATTTCTCTTTATGATGAATACTACAATGTAAGCTAGCGACTCTATTAATATGGAACGGTACATTAAAATATAAATCTTCATTTATAGTCTTAAACGTAGGAACAGTTAAGTGTTGTAAGCACTGATAAGGAAATTGTTTGATATGTACTCGTAACTCATATTACTATTTACTTTGAAGTTTATTTTCCTTTACATTCATGTAAAATTTAAATTGTAATCGAAAATTCGTTTCGTGACGAGGCCCGATCAAAAATCAAGGTCGTTGACTGCGTGGCTTCAAACATAGATGTGACCGGATAGTAAATCAGACAATGGTGCTACATCTTTGTTTTTTTTCTTTTACAAAAGGCAACAGCTTCGCACCCAGGTACGTTAGGGTCAAAGCTTATTGTAACCGATAGTGAAGCGACTGTGATTTATAAATAAAGTGGCTTTTTTAACGAGTGATATACAGCCGTTTACAACAGGCTATTTGCAACCCATTTTGGGGTCTATGACTTTTGGGTCTATTGTTTTTTTTTCTCCCACCCTTTTAATGGTCCACTGCTGGACCGGGTCTCCTCAGTGAGAGGGATTAGGCCATAGTCCACCACGGTGGCCAAATGCGGATTGGCAGACTTCACACACCTCAGAAAATTATATATATTTTATAACATCCCTAAGGGGTGCAGGTTTCCTCGCGATGTTTTCCTTCACCGTTTTAGCAAGTGACATTTAAATTTTACTTATAAAACGCACGTGGTAAATCAGAGGTGGGTGCCAGGATCGAACCCAGGCCCCCAGAGTGAGAGGCTGACAAACCACTAGGCTATCACCGCTTCGGGTCTATTGTATTGCAGTACAATTATGTAATACCTGTCTGTTTTTATTTGTTTTTGACAGATACGAACCATTTTCGTCAAATATCACTTCAAAGTCCTGTTAGCGTCCTTCAGAAGGCGGAAAACGCTCCAGAATATGCTATTACTGCTATCTATCTATCGAGAGCTCGACCGCACCCAGTTTTGCTTAACTAGACAGATCGTTTACGATATGTTAACGTCTCTAGCAGCGCGTCATTGCAACGCCATTAACAGAGATATGATTTATTATTACAAATCATAAATCAATGTTTAATGAATGTTTTCCTTTAAAATTACAATGCAAACTTATTTAGTGTTGTTTAAGTACAAAATTGCATTCTTAGGTGTCGGGGGTTCTATGATGTAATCTCAGTGGAATTGTGAAAATCTTTTAATAATAGTAATTGCGGACTATTCCACGCAATACAGTGCGATTCCAAATTAGGCAATATAAAATATTGAAGGCTAGTAGTGGGTGGATTACAGTATTAGTCAGCAAAGGGCTTGGCTGGCTTAAGGTTTAGGTGCCATCGTTACACCTACTATATTCAATACTCTTACCTTAATTAAATTGTTTCTGTGACCTTTACGCATCTATAGAATATATAGAGAATCAGTTATGTAGGTAATTTTATTTACTTAGGATCGTGTTCGCTACCAGAGCGATACAGTGTTTTAATTAACTCGAAATTTACTAATTAACGGTCCTATTAACGACAGTTTAATTACACTGCGGAATCCAGATGGGCGTCATTAAGAAATAGAAGGCGACGGAATGGTGTCGATAATGTTTCTGAGGCAGATCATTGCTTGTAAAAACTCATCATTATTACATAGCATGCGAATGTAATGCATTTCAGCTGTTTGTCTTGTCAGTACTTTGTATAAAAGTGTACGAGTTTTATCTATGCAAAGAAGAGTGAATCTTCTTTTAGTGTGTTCTTTTTTAAGATCTGCTGATATTTTCCCGCCAATATAATTCAAGCAGTTGTTTCGTCCCATGACGGGTACAATTTAGGTACTGTCCTTTTGTGATTATTCCTAGGCACTTTCTGAGGATTCTCTATGATACGATTGTAATAGACACGCACACAGTAACAAATTTACAAACAGAAGTCTGGATCTAGAACCAGGCTTCAAAATGTTAAAACATACATTAAGCTATATATATTTCAATATTAATATATTTTCAGTATTAACGTTTCTTAACGCAGTAAATAAATGAGATGGAGACTTAAACGAATTCAGGTTAGGAATAATACGTTTTAATTAATGTAAATTAATTGGGTCGCCGGTCGCTTATCGACATTACACGTGCATAATTATGACCGTGTCATATTCATTGAGTCTCATTCGAATAAAGTATCGTTATAACAGCTTCTCGAGTCGGTTGATAAGATTCGGCGCTAAATATGGGCCTCACTGAGTACCCTACATGCAATGGTAAATTAATATTGCTGTCATATTAATTACTAGCTTTTGCCGCGGCTTCGCGCGCGTTTATCTCGCAGTAAAACTATTCCCCTTTCCCTATACCGTGAAATTTCCTGCTATCCTTGAAATATCTGAATTCATATACGGCATTTTTACTTATTGCCATCATGAAATTCTGAATAGCAGCGCGTGCGAAGCCGCGCGCGAAACCTACTATAGCCTATAGCCTTCCTCGATAAATGACCTATCTAACACTGAAATATTTTTTCAAATCGGACCAATATTTCCTGAGATTAGCGCGTTCAAACAATCAAACAAACTGTTCAGCTTTACATATTAGTATAGATATGTAGATACGTATAGTGGGACTTAGGACTTTACCCGCTATATCGTATCACACCTTTATGTTGAAAATGATAAGACGTTTCATTGTGAACACAGTTATCAATCTTGTTACGTCTATGTCCGTTATGTACATACGTATGTACATGCTATGCGTGATTCATTTAATAGAACGATGTAGTGGGCAGAGACCTTAATAGAGGAGTGACACGAATGTAGGAATTTTATGATCTCTGTGGGACATCGCGGTGTTATTAAAGACACAATATACGGTCAATGTAATTCGGTACCCATATTTTTTTATTATTCCATCTACCCGTACCTGATGCGTAGGTACCCGTGTGAGTTCGCGGAAAGTTCATGTGAATATTTAATAAGAATATATGTATAAATGTATATATATATGTAATTTATCGTCTGCAACCTCTGAAACATAAACTAAATCATTAAATAAAAAAATGATTAACAAATTAACAAAATTATGCCGTTGCACGCGTTAAGATTATGTGATTACTGATAACATTTCTCTTTTGTTCACAGGTAAATACATCTTTGACCTGTTACAAGGTTCCCATGAGAATGTCTTCGCATATAAGAAGTCGTCCATACGGTTTTTATGCCCTTTTCCCTAAGCTTCATCTCCGCTATTGAGATATTGCGCCCTAAGTGCCTTTGGTGAAGTAACATTAACATTTAAAATGCCTGATATTGTTAAAGGAAACCTACTAAAGACTGGTATTTTGGTGTAATGTTTAGACAAAATGACTGTTAAACCGAAGGTCGTGGATTCGATTACCACCCAAAACAAATATTTGTATGACGAGCACCTTTATTTGTTCTTTGGCTGGGTGTAATAAAGATATTAAAAAATATCAGTCTATAATAAGTGTAGTGTAATTTGTTTATGTGTATGTTTACCAACTGTCCGGTTACAATAACACAGGCATGTAACAGTCTAGTTAGTCTTCTAGAATCTTCTAGATGCTTCTAGAATCGGTTAGTCGTCTGTGGTAATCATAACACAAGACCATCTCGCCTCAATGTACGCAGAGCCTGTGCTTTGGTAAATTTTACCCAATGGGTATGCCTGTATATTAAATATGTAGTATTATTATGTGTGATATACGTATAAATTTGAGACGACATACATATTATATTTAGTGAAGTAAGATACGCGATATTCAATAAAGCTTACGAATGCGATACGTTCCTTTGATGTTATAAGGAATCCATCGGGACCAAGCGAAGCGTGCGTAGTAGAATTTTGCGACTTCGATTGCGACGAGGAGGGGACAAAATGTGAAACTACCAAAAATACTCCCATTAGTGAGATTTGAGTGAATGGATACTCTATTTATTGATGTCTAATATTCGATCCGTCAATCTATGGATTAAATATCCCGGACAAATCGGAAGATACAAGAATCAATCATCAAAATACATGAAGGGCCTCTTTCGTTTCGAAAGGGTCCGTGAAATTCATACGATTCAATTTTCGAATAGATTCAGCGAATGTAATTTCTAAAATCATTTCTAAAGTCATCGGTTTCTAAATTCTATTCGGTATTCTAAATTCAAATGCATGTATTTCATACCAATTTCAATTTATAATTGGTCTTCTTCTTTTGTCCTCATTCAAGAACCGTGTTGTATAGTGAATGTTGATATTACTAAATTGACATTGTAATAAAAGGTGTAATTTGGAAAAATATTAATACAGATATCGCAGTATTGATAAGTGTATTATTGATAGGCTGACCCCCGTCCAAGTAAACGTCTGAATAACTGATAAATACGTGTTTCTGGTGTAAATATAGCATGTGATGTTCTTGTTTTTGCATGGTTAGGTGGGCGCTCGGGAAATGGAATTTCGACTTGATCTCATATCGGTTGCATTGTTTTTGATACGCACGAGTACATATATGTATATAAACTAGATTAACGTTATCGTAAACGAGCGATGGAAACCGCAAAATTTACTCTGAACATAATATAGCTTTTAAACATTAAAAAAGTTCGAGATTTTTTTCTTGAATGTTCTTAATGAAATTCACTCGAATGTTTTTATTAACATTACAATGCGGCGCCTTTTTGTACAAATACAATTGAGCTTCCGTTTAAACAGAGTGAACTAAGAAATATCTCGCCGAATTTAATTTCCCCTATACACATAAAACATTTACTAAAAATAGTCTCCCCAATTCATTATCTCTCACTTACAATGCCTTTGATGTTTACTCAGAATGTCGTCGGCGTTCGGCTTTTTGTGAGACGCCTCATTTTCTTTTCTTTGTTCTTAATAAATATATTTTCATTGTCAACCGATCGTTCTTTTACTTGGCATAATATTTATGTGGTCATCATTTAAAGGTATTAATGTAATTTTTATTCATTGATATTTGGAATATATGTATATTGAGCGCCAAGTATGTCATATGCTCATAGCCTTGAACAACTGGCATATCGCAGATGCAAATTTGTCAATAGTAGTGATAAAACACGGGGTTCGGCCCTTGAATGGGTTTGGATAGCGTGTAGCGGTACTTCCGCGTCTTAACTGGGATAGCAGTGGGATGGTTGGGGTTTTTGAAATTAACCGGCAAACAATATTGCTTATGATATCTTTATCCACTAGCCAAGTTTTAATTGTGAGGTTCTTTTTTTTTGAAGTACTTATTGTTTATTTATTAATGAGATGAAATGTAAACTCTACATCGTCTGATCCCTTTCAAGATGATCATTGATAGCAACACATAAGCATATGTAAACACAGCATTGTTTTACGTAAAGGTAGCGCGACCCTTACTGCTAATATAAAATCAAATTGCATCAATCAATCGTTTTTTTTTTGTCAGTGAACGGCTCCATTCCATTCATATGTCATTAAAATAATAATTATTTTTTTTAAATTCATTCATATTACAACGAAAATTGTTTCCAACAAACAATTGTTAGCAATACCGTACTGTTCAAAATTTGTTCCGTAGTTTTCTTGTAAATCTTTTTGTAAAATGGTTTTCGATTTTTCCCGCGGCACCATTAATTTTTCCCGACGTAAGGAGCACAGGTCGAGAATAATTGTAAGATACATAGATGTCGATACAAAAGATTAATAACGTGATTCAACAAACGTTCATATAAAATCGTCGAATGATTATTGTGTTTGTTTTAAGAGCGGGAAATTAAACAGTTGCTCGCATTCCGCTATACCTATTGTATATATTTGTACAGATGCTACGTTTTGTACATATGTATGTATCCATATGTATTTAGTACGAGAATTGTTAATAGTGATCAAGAAGTCATACATGGATGTGTCATCAGAGCATATTTATCACTATAGGTAACTATAAAACACTGCATTTGTTATTTAAGAAAAACAAAAGGAAGATAATCAAATTATATTGTTTCACATAGAAAGTTGGGTAGCACTCACAACTAAGTTGTATTAAAAGATACTAATAATAATAATTATATTAATACGTGAAGGAACTCTCTGGACCCCTTTTTACAAAAATTGCGCGGACGGAGAAGTATGAAATTTGGCACACTTATAGTTTACATGTACCTATGTAGGAGAAGCGCAGAACACAAATATATTTCAATAATAATGCTCATAAAGTGCATAAAATCAAGAAATAAAACATACTAAAATACATACTAAAATTTCCTTTTTAAAAAAAAATCATGTAAAATACCGCTCGCTTAAACAAATGTATTATTACAAATTTAAATTTCGACCACTGGGCAAGCACTAGTTGAAATAATTCCACACACGGCTATGTATAATGATTGTAATTTAGGCAATTATGCTGGTATTTATGTTTACCAATTGTGTATAACTATTTGTTGATCATCGGGTGACTTCAATTGAAATGCGCGTTCCCTTGCAATTAAAAAAAACAACAATAGAAGTACATTCGATTGTTGAATTTCTAACATCCCCATCAAATTGCGTCCGACAAATTTCATAAGGCGACACCAACCGGTTCCGTAGTCACGGTTTGCTTAGATTGACCCGCGCCGCCTTTGTTCGCGCGCTATCTAGGTCACAGCTCGGGAATACCTGCCCGAAATGCTGAATATTAGATCGTCCGATCTCCGAGCTGGCTACCTTGTTCGGGGGGGTCAATGCCCAAATCTGCATGTAAAGCGGAGACACTCATATTGTAATACCACTAGCGATACTGACGCCATGTTTGACGAAGTTCCTTATCGCGCGTTGCGAAGGAGGCTAGACGGAAAAAAATCAGACGGTAGTTGTCCGACACACTAGAAACTAGTTGCCAATTAAAAATAAATAATTTTATTACAATTCCTTCACTAATTAATCGCCAGGAACTTCGTTCCATCCGGGTGTCCCTTGACAACTCTCTTGTGATTTTTTTCCTTAAAGATTATTCAAAAACCTTTCAGTAACGTTACGATAACTTTGATGTTTCTCTTTCAATCGCAGTAACGAGAAGGATTACGTGCGATTCGTCGACCTTCACACGTCTTAAAGGACGCTTTTTGGTGGAAGGTGTGCAGGTTTCCCCGCGATGTTTTCCTTTCATGTATGTTATAGTGAGATATTTAAGAAAAAACACGTAACTGTTTAAATTTACAAATTGGGTAGGGACCATCGATTTGATCTCGGACTTAAGGATTAAGAGGCTTAAATTAGAACGGTGTATTGAGATGATTTTAAATTAGATTTACTTGTTTTATATATCTGTTTAGATTTTTGTTATGCTTCAATTACAGAATTAACAAATGGCCATTACACATATGTACATAGATATTTATTTCCTATAGATCAGTGCACTCCATTCTGTATTTGTTTTCGATGTGAAACATAACTTCAGTTATAGGTACGCGTATTATATTGCCAAGTTCAAATTACAAAACTGTTATTACAAATTACAAATTGCGCTGTACGCTAGTTATTAAATTAAATAGCTATTAACAATTAAAACAACGCATACATTTTCGTGCTATTAACTTTTTCGCTTTTCGCTATTAACTTTTTCGAATTAATTTGCATGGGATACTTTGTTGTAATTTATATGACGTTAAAAACAGTTTCAAGTATAATTTCAAAGTTAATTAAAACACTGAAGCAAAACCTATTCCTAGACTTTTATTCGTATAATGTTATCCGAACGTTTTTGCGACAATCGTCGCACCGCAATCGTGTCGTTCTAAAATCGCAATGCGGTCGCTCCGTGCGATTTTATCGAACCGTACGTTTCGAACGGCCATCGGGGGAATAGTGTCGCGCGTTTAAGACTGTGTTTGAGTAATTAACGCGATCGTAACGAGATCATTAAAACTTGATAATTAGGAATGTAGGTACCCTTAATGACACTGGCGTGGGTTTTTTATGTTTCAATTACCAAATAATAGACATATTAGTGGGCCGTCATAGCCCTCGAATGTTTATTGACGTATTATCTCGTAAAAACAGGACGCTATGGACTAACATTGATCCATTTTGCTCAATGCGGGTCATCAGATTCCTCATATGTTGACAAACACATTCAAAATATATGTACGTGTTAATGCAGCTTTGATTTTACTGCCGTATCAATGGAGGCGTTGTCCTTGACTATTAATGTCTCGTTTCCATGACAACGGCGACTAATGTTTCCCGCTTATCACAAAAATATCTTGTACGTTGACTGGAATACTGAAGGATTGAGCGTTTGGCTGCAATCCTTCCTATCTTCCACCCAGCGGTTGAGCTTCGAGCGATCGAATGAACACACTTTCGCATCTTTACATAGTATTTATAAAACAAAGTCGCCTTTTCTTCCTGTCCCTATGCATGCGTAGATCTTTCAAACTACGCAACGGATTTTGATGCGGGTTTTTTTTTAAATGTATAGAGTGATTCGAGTGGAAGGTTAGTATGTGTAATAACGCACATTATATGGTAGAGAAATACTGTTATTTGTGAGATTCTAATGTGATTTTTTATGATTGAATTAACGCGCGCGAAGCCGCTGGCAAAAGTTAGTTTATAATATAGCGTAGTGGTGCAGGCGGAAATAGGTCACTACGTTTAATTATGGCCCAATAGATTGTGCAATATGAAACGTCGGGCAGGTGCTAACGACTTCGTATCCGTGACAAAGCACGCGCGCTATCCTCTGTATTATATCCGTATATCCGTATTCTATAAAGATGCCCTGCTCACCTCGAATTTATTCTCAAACGGAACATCGAAATCCGAAAGTGGTTTTCTTCTCTTGTCTCGCTCTTTCTTTCTTCTCTTGTCTCTGTCTATCTGTTATAACAGAACCCTATTCACATAATAGGTACAAGAGACGTACAAATGTATTGTCATCCTTGTTACACTCTTATACCCGGACCGTAAAGGGGTAGGCAGAGAGACAGCACTACGAGTATATCTGTATTTTTAGTAGGGCTGATTCCCATATTTATTACTAAATAAATACTAGACGAACATTCAGCGCTCCATAAAGTATCTGTAAGCGGAATTTTATACAAATGTACAAAGACAAAGAAGACGAAGATATTTACTCCCACAAATATGGGTACATTTAAAGATCTTACAGAATTTTTGTGCAATCCATATTTTGCCTTTTACAGCGTACAAATTTGGGAATTTACCTATTTATTACAATAAAATTTACTTATATTTGAATAGTATATTTAAAGTCGACACAAAACCGTCTGTTCGTTACCCAATATTGCACATATTATACCTATCGAAATTTTTACTACACCGGAGGTTTACATCGGCTTCGGTGCAATGTTATATTTTTTTTTATGCTATAGAACTTCACACGTTCAAAATTTTCGTTGAACTTTTATATGCATTAGTGTTACAAGTATTGTTATTAGTTCCACAAATATGAACCCTAGGCCAGGTGTTAGCGTGTCCCCTTCGCGCCCTAGCGCCCGCATGCGGCGGTCGCACCTACCCGCCAACCGTTCACTGCACTCCTGGTACAGTCGAACGGTATCTAACTATTTTTTCCCCAAAAAATATGGGGCTAGTACGCTACTCCCCCGTATTTCGTATTAATCGTACTGTACATGAAAATAAATATCCACGTTTTTGAAGAAATGTTTGTTAAGTTTTTTTTTTTGTATTACTTAGCTTAGGTGAAAGCTTCTTTCCGTACGAAAGCTATTCAACTAAATATGTATCTCATGAGATAATTACCGCAAAAAAACCTGCTCATTACATTAATATTTGTCTTGGATGGAAATCGAACCTGCAACCACTGGCTTAGCTATCAGGGTCTCTAACCACTGAACATATTTGATAATTTTGCCTCCCGGTCCGTTTCACTCGCTCCTCAGCTCGCAACTCTGCTCTGTTTCTTATCAACGTCATCGCCACACTCATTCATGTAGGTCACCGTCGCCCGCTTTACACCTCAATAAAATTCATAGCTAACGAATGTTCGCGTTTTATTGTTCGCCCGACGATTATATTACACGTACCTACGTTAATATTTACCGCCTTTTATTTACTTTCAACCGGAATCGTGTTAGAGCGGTTTACGATCACGCCGCGTTCAGTGTGGGTTTTCTTTATCGCCGCGCTTGTTTTCGCTATCAACTTTTGAGTGTTGTGTTCGATTTTGATTGTTAGCGCTAGATTATGTTTTAGCGTTTCGCTGATGTTGCTGAACGGTGTGTATCTCTTAAGACCTTCTAACACACACGCATGTCTCTCATTGCAGTATATTAGCTGTCTGGTGAAAATTGTTTGTTGCAATCTTATTGCGAATACTTGATCGTAAAATTCCAATTTCAAATGTTGTTTTTGCTATTTTAAGGTATGTACGTAGGCACACACGTTTTAATCGAGCGAAACAACGAACTTCATTGTCTGTTTTACATTACTATTAAACAATTTTCATTTTCTGCTTAAACTTCTAGACATATGAAGGACATGGCTTAATACTCTTATGAAAAGACTTGACTTTTTCCTTATAAGTTTTACAGTCTCGCCTGTTTCCCGTTGCGGTAGGCAGAGACATTTTTTTGTTAGCTTTATTTACATGTGAAATGTTATTAGAGCGACGTGTTCACTTTCCGTCTGTGGACTGTTTTTGGTATCCAAGTGGGTTTGTAGCGCGTGGAAGGCAGGCATATACTAAGACTTGAAGCTTACCGATTAAGTCCTTATGAATGATGTATAAAATATTAGTTCTGTTCGCACTTACCAACAGGTGACCTGCAACACGCCCTCTCGTATTATTTTGTATAATCAGATTCCGTTGGTTTCAATGTTCAACGTTAACTCAATTTACATATCGAATTGGTTTCTTCTGTTTCGTAGGGAGTTACCTACGGGCCGTTGAATTCGAGGCGTGAGTTAAAAATAACGTCATCACAGCCATCCCGACAATGGTAATGTTCAATGTTCTATTTCGAGTCCCGCTATCGAACAGACCCTATTTATACCTCAAAGATGTTATTACATTCTATTTCTGTGCGATTGATTAGACCCTCGAGCGTCGTGTACCCACTTTGCGTGTAAGGACGTCGCCACATTATTCATTTTCGACACGATTGTGTTACATACGTCGATTTGATAGATGTCAGCCAAATGTGACGCGCTCCTTATGTAGAACTAGCCGATCCGGCAAACGTTGCTTTGCTATATAAATTGTTTTGCCGTTGTTGCAATATTTTTTATTGCTGCTCCTCTCCTATTCATCTTAGTGTGATGTTATATAGCCTATAGCCTTCCTCGATAAATGAGCTATCTGACACTGAAAGAATTTTTCAAATCGGTCCAATATTTCCTAAGATTAGCACGTTCCAACAATCAAACAACCAAACAATCAAAAAACTATTCAGCTTTATATTATTAGTATAGATATTATGTATTTCATTAGGCGTGGCCACTCAACCTAATATATTTGGCTATCTCGTACAATAATGTTCCGCCCACGCCCGCGATACCCTCAACATTTACCAGATACTGGTATAGGCAGCATTGTGAGACATTAGGTAATCGTTTTCCTTGCACTACCACGTTTTCGCAAGCGTTCTTGCTTCACCCAAAGCCACCATGTAATTCTCTATGCGCAAGAGTACACCGTCCAATATTCACGACTTCGTATCAGAGGTACTTTTAATTTGGCAGGATTATTCATAACATCACGTGATAGGTCGGGCTAAGTAAAACAGTAGCTAGTTACAAGCGAGGCGGATCTGTGATTAAGTTTCTTAGCGAGTTTCCGCTATCAACATGTTTATTCATTTACGCGAAGGCTGCATACCAATAAACAGGGCGATAATTTTTAATATACATAGTAGTACGGAGCTTTTGTTCTTTGAGATGGTAAAATATGAGTGATGAATAGTTCTTCTTTTCATATTTCCCATCTAACTCAAATACACCGCTGATGCCGGCGGCAATACAACCATTGTCCTTTAACTATATAAGTAAAAATAAAGGTGAGAAAAGTTGCAATATTTTTTTTTCTATCTTTATATTGTTACACGGGTCTCCTGTTAATAAAAAAAATGTGAATTAGATACTTGTTAAACAAGGATAAATAAGAATGATTATCCTTACCTTCTGTAGTAAACAGAACAAAACTATGAATTCTCAACAATAAATAATATCAAACGCGTTCGTGGAAATATTAATCGTGTGAATTGTTTTTTGCATTAATTGCAACCCATTATAAACACTGCATTATTCGACTTGTACGTAAAATTAGCAGAAACAACTAATATATCATTTTTATGTTTCCATTTTTATTGGGACTGTCATGATGCTATGAAATACGAATATTTTGTATTTTTCTTCGTATAATGAAGTAATAAAGAGAAACTAATCATTATATGGGAAAAATGTTTAGAAATACAAAATAAAAACTAGATTTGTAATACTAGAAGTTGCAGATGAAATCTATCATTTATCTATAATATCATGTTTGATCAAAATATATGCAAAAAATATTTACAAGTACATACTCAAACGCCTGTTTTGAAATCCTCAAAACCCAACTCTTTAATATTGATTTACCTGCTCATGTAACATAATTAAATCATTCTCGTTTACTATTACTCTATGTACTCGCATGTAGTGGGCCAAGAGCCGTTTTCACACCTGGTAGTGACAAACAGTAGGCATATTTACCAGTACTTACAAGCACATGGCAATAAAAAATATGTCATTTTACGATAGACGTAAGAATGTATTCAATGGTTAATTAAGTTTTCAACACGTTGCCAGCACCCTCGTACTTATTGTTACTTTTTATCCCATACAATGCTATATCATATATTTTTTCTCAACACGCACATACATTTTATAGCGGTTGCGGTTTTTTTAATTTATCTTACATTACTTGAATAGTCAAAAACATGGAGATACTCGTACTTCAAAAAACAATGTATAAACCAAATTTAAAATACGTTATTCGAACATTCTTTAATTTTAGATTCACACAAAAAATCCATACGAAATAAATGCAAAAGTAACTCTTTCTGTCTATATCTTACGTTTTCGGGGCCAAGCTGCTGAGCCGATAGTGATGCAATGTGATACGAAAGTAATATAAAGCCAGGAGAAGCACATAGTCTACTTTTTATGCAACAATTTTGTATATGCTGGTAACACGACAGGAATCAATAGCGCTGCCTTCAATCCATCTTTGTTGTTTCCTCTACTTCTTCCCATAAATAATAATAATATGAATTGTTTTTGTGATTAATCGAATTACCTAATAATCTACCCTGATTCCACGCAGACTGAGTCGTGGGTAAGGGTTAGTAATCAGTTAATGTGTAACGGACACAGAAAATATCAGACGATTTTGTACAACAGAAAAATATACTTTATCTTTATTAAAGTTATAAATTACACCTCATGGTAGAATTGAATGTGTTTTCTGTGACCGAGCGTGGCGCGTGTCTAGACGGCTGAGAGACCGTGCTAAGCAACGGAGGCATTGCGCCTTGTAATGGCATATCTTGTCTTCTTGATTACATTTCAATTGTAATACTAATTTGAGAGAACGGATTCTGCAATGTAAACAAGATGCAAAACTTTGAGACTACAAATCTATTTGTCTAATTGCCCCAGTTCTTAAGAATTTATTTCCTATTGTTACTTTTAAAATACTACACACGTTTGTTTTATTAAATAGACGGAATCAAATATACAGGTGATATAAATAATTATTTCTATGGTTCTTAGGCGGTTTTGTGACTGTTTTTTTTTTCAAATGAACTGCTATCAGGATGTTGTTTGAAGCAAAGGTCGACCGGTTGCCGGTCGGAAGGCCATCTCATCTCCAAGTGACTTTTCAATCGTTTTTGTTGCTCCAATTAATGGAATCATCCCAAACTGAACAATGTACTAGCGACATTTCAAAATATCATGCATAAATAGCGAAAATATCCTCCTTAGACAAGAAATATATTTACGAGGAACTGTTTTGTTAAAAAGTATTGCTTCTACATTTTTTAAAACATCTTATCTTTAATACTTTTTTTCTTATTAGCTACTTAGAGTAACACAATGAATATAAACACTAAAATCAGTAAGGTCTTTGACCTCGAAATATGTTGCTATCGCGCTATATTTTAAGAGTGTAACATTTCTTCAAAATCGAATATATCCAATGTAAAATAGCCATACGTTCAATAGATTCTATGAAAAACCTTATCTTTTAATACATGTAACTATCATGCACAGTAAAACAATTTTCAACGAAGTTTCGCCATAGAGACCTTGTCCAACATAGTGTTACCCATTACAAGTGTTCACACTTTGTAGTCACGTAGGATCGGTGTCTGCTAACAAAGCACTTTCGATTTGCGGCTTAAAATAGCACAAAATCATTTGATAATGAATTCATTTTACACTGTAAATTCATTATTCTCTGTAAACTTATTTGTTTACTTACATGCAAATTTGTTTGCTTGAACTATTTTTTCTATTCAAAATAATATGCGTCATAATCTAACGAATATTTCACAGATACATATATATAATATTTTAAATATACTGTGGGCTGTAAGAAGTCTGCGAGGCATTTATATATTATCACTAGCTGACCCAGGAAACGCTGCTTTGCCAAATAATTATTTCTAGAAATGTTCATCTCTACTCTTTGCTGTTTACGGAATGAGAAGTGACACCGGTAGACACCCGACGGGATTAATGTCACTTTTAAAAATCGGGCTTGGTAAAAAAGGGGTAACAATTAAGGGTTGCATGTATTTTTAATGCCACATTATAGAAAAATAAAAACAAATAAATGTTGCCCAAAAATTAAAAAAAAAGTGTTAAGGGTGAATAACCCTAATCACTTAAGGGTATAAAAAATAAATAGTAGCCGATTCTTAGACCGACCGGTAAAGCTGTTTCTGAGGAATAAGGTTACAAACATTGTGACACGAGAATTTTATATATTATTATAGATTATTTTTAAACATTTGGATGACTACTTAAATATGTTTGGCGTGTGGTTAAAAATAATGCATAAATAATTACAATAAGCATTTAGTATTCTACTAGAAAAATTCAAGCAACAAGTATTTTCAGAGCAAAAGTCATTAAACAGAAATTAACATTAACATAACAACTTTAAATTCATCACACACAGATCAATCAAAAATTAAACCTATCATAATTATTGAGACTAACGTAACACGCCGGTATTTTAATCTTACATCTGATATATGCCGCCTTATTAATCTAACCAGTCTGATTTGTCTTTGACATTGACATAAAACGCGATACTTTTAGGTTGCTGAGTTGCGGTCAAATGAGAATTTATACCAAACCGTATTTGGTAATCTCCACCGTTTGAACTTCGTGTTAAGCTGTGTCATTTGGTCAAGTCCATTAGTTGAACCATAAAGCATTTGATTTTGTAACATTCCATTTATAGCGGATAGATACGGAACATTATTGAAGTATGTCTGTATTAAGACATTAACCTGTGATCCTAGTATATTGAGAGAACTGGTTGTAATTCAGAACTACATATCGCATGCTTAATGGAACACTGACTCATTAGGAAATAAGTTAAAATTTAGTTACGTACAGATACAGACTTCTGTTAGCGCCATCTACCGTTTACCGTTTGAATTACGT
>DWQT01000397.1:0-23505 GCA_018244895.1 Myscelus amystis hages | reverse complement strand
GCTGACTGGTAGAGAATGCCTCAGGCATTAAGTTTTGCCCTTGTATGAGAAATACATAAATAATAAATAAATAAATAAATAAATAATACCCTAAGTGTCTATGTTATGGTAACCGGGCAGCTGTTAAACGCACATAAATATATAGGAGGTAACATTTTAATATAGATAACTTTATTGTGACACCCAGGCACAGAACAAGCAAACGTGGTCATCAGAAATGTTTCTTTTCTTTGAAAATCGAACCGACGTTTTCCGGTTGCGTCTGTAATCACTAAACTACGATACGAGTGTTTTGCACACATTCGATGATTCGATATTTAAAAATTTCACGAAGAGTGGACGATATTGCAAAGTTACACAATTAAACTAAGATAGAACAAAGAAGTTTCAGCGAACGAAAAAAAAAGTAAAACAATGACTTTCTTTAACGATCCCGCTCAAAGGTAGCCCGTTGGCGAACAGAAACTTTGTTACAGCCAGACTCGCGCCGCTTCCACTGGGGCTGTCAGATTTTGTTTTACTTTCTCACTCGCTCCTGTGTCACGTTCACATCCGTTTGTTTCAGTTTTCATTGTTCAATTATATTAATGCAAGCTTTCCAATACAATAAATCGTCACGGATGACCTCTTAGCCCAGTGTTTAGAGACCTTGGGCGCTAAACCCGAAGTAGAGGTTAAAATGTGCAATGAGCATATTGTTTTGGTTCTGTTTGAGTGTAATAAAAATTTCTGTACAATATAAATCATGTATAGTATTTATTGTATTTTATTTAACTAATATGGAACCACACAGCTGAATATGAATTGATCCTTATCATTATTGACTGGAATACTGTTGCATATATGTTACAAAACTCGAACTCGCTGAAAATCGTATGTATGGTTTAACACTCACCTCTTTACATTAATTCTAAACCATATTATCTCTAAATGTAGCAACTTCGAGTTTCGGTTTACTTACGTTTTAATGAGTCCACAGCCAGTCAATAACAACACAATTAATCATGACACAGACATGAAAGCAATTTATCCATCGGCATTAATATAACAGTTGACCACGCTACGAACTTCGGCAATTAAACAAACTTCTAGCTGCGAAGTTTTTAGCAAAAAACTTAAATGATTACATTCTGTAACAAACGGTAAGGAGTAATATAACTTATGTAGACTGTTTGTGCATTGAAAGTCAGTATTGGTTCCCGACAGATCCTTTTCGGTCAATGTAATTTTATTTTTCAACGTATAATCATAACTTAGATCATATTTATCCATTGGCCTCATAATCTAATGGATAGAGCCTGATTGCTAAGCCGCAAGTCGGGGCTTCGATTTCCAACCAGGACACACAGCTTGTTGGAGGATTGTCCAGACCTGCCGATAGCTACAAGAAAAATGCCCAGTATGAGAAAAAGAAGCAAAGAAGACCGATTCTGTAAATGATTACGTTCATATACCCGTTCAGTTAATAGTTAAATATTGTGGCATTTATAAAACATCTGCCTTTAAGCACCAGCTGTTCCATTTTCGATACAATTTAAGTTACATTAATAGTCAATGTCAATTGCGTGGAAGATATAGGCCGAAACCGCAGTCCGAAATGTGGAGTTTATCCCACAGGAATACAGAAAGGAATTAACATGGAGCCTACGGCCGTATTTTATTTTTATTTATGGCGGTCCCCGCTCGCCTTTGTCCTCTCCCAATTAATCAATTCTCCCGAAGCCACCCTAATGGCTGTTTTCCTTCGCCTAATGACCTGGCCGTGGATTTGTGACGAATGTGCAAACCGATTTCGTGTTATTACTTTCTTATATCTCTCAAATAATGGATGGCAAGGATCGCTTCAATGTTTTTCTATGTATTCGATTAGGATGCCTGCTCGTATTGATTGCCTTTTCCCGGGCCGGTCTAAAGTATCTCAGCGCTTAATAGTGAGCTGTGGTAGCATTGTGGTTAATATTTCGATCGTTCGATCCTGTGATCTTGGTTCAAATTGTCGCACGCATCTGACTATACAAAGATACGTGCGTTTCATATTTAAAATTAAATACCACACCCCACAACGGTAAAGGAAGATGTCATGAGGAAATCTGCAAACCTTGGATGTTATACAGGATGTGTCAGAATTTGAAACCAGACCGGTTTTGGTTATGGTTACGCAATATACAAAATTGACCAGTCAGAGCGGGAAACACGAGGTTGACTTACGTAACTGGGATCAGTGTTTCGATGCCGGCCATCGATCAAAAACAACAACAGCGTCAACAGCGAGGGCGACACGTGGACGTGGGCGGATAGTTTGCTCAGCGGAGTGATTGCGCGACTGAGGCCTGGCTGCTGTATCACGTAATATTTTAATTTAATTAACCTACCAAACAGACAGACGATGATCTTAAGAGATCAACGTCGCCTATGGACTGAAACATCCCAAGAGTTACCAGCCGGTTTTGAAGGAGAGTTCTTTCCACTCCGTGCTTAGGGAGCCCCATGTCATAGCACCCCGGACAGCACGATAATTCAATGCACACTTTCCATATGTTATTATGAATAAACTTTAATTCCCTTTACTATATTGCACTGTAAATCAAGGTACGCTTAAAATGTACGCCGAGCCCTATGCTCGCTCTGTAAACGAATAAAGTTAACGAGTGGGAAGCTGCGAAAGGCGAGTTATCCGGCCATTTTTTGATCTCACTGCGAAGTAAAAAGATTTTATGGCGTACAATTTTGTGATCCTTATTCACGTCTCTATTATGCTCGTTCTCGGCGTATTGAAGGCGATTGTTACTGTGCCCACGCCGGCTTTATATGCGGTGCCGGCCGACATTCCACGCGCCCGGGCCTTTTCTAAAACTGAAGAATTACGACTTATTTGGGTCAGGAACGTTATATATTAGATATTAGATAAAACATAGACTGTGTAACCTCAAACAGAATGACATAGATAAAGACGTTTATTTGTACGAATATGAGTAGGTACATTTAATCATTTTATAAAATTACTAGCTGACCCAGCAAACGTTGTTTTTCTATATACATAATTGTCGAATAACTTTCACCGTTTACTCAGCGCACGCAAGGAAAGCTCTAAATTTTGATGTTGTCACAATGTTTTTTATTGCTGCTTCTCTCCTATTCGTCTTCGCGTGATGTTATAGCCTATGGCCTTCCTCGATAAATGAGCTAACACTGAAAGAATTTTTCAAATCGGACCAATATTTCCTGATATTAGCGCGTTCAAACAATGAAACAAACTCTTCAGCTTTATATTATTAGTATAGATTAGTTAATTTAGGAAATGCACTTGTAGATATAATAATTGTCTATTGTTACGTTATTATTACACTAAAATTAACTTATATTTAAAATCATTACAGTAGCAAATTAGCAGGCATCAGTGAAGATGCTGCAATGTTTTTTAAACTAATACATTCTCCATAGCTTGAGAATAAACTCTCTTATTAAGTGTATTTATGTACCTTATAATGAATAAAACAATTTGAATTTGAATTTGAATTTGAAAAACGCCCATACGAATCCGACCAACTTGGATATATCTGAACTGGAAGTATAGAGACTATATAACTAAACAGAAGCTCATTATGTCAGTAATGTAGTAGTAAGCCGGGTTACGCCGCCGTTAAAGTTGACAGTCGTTTAGCAGAACTGACAATTGCGAAATACTGCGGCGCGCTTTATGCTTAGTTTTACTGGCGTTTACATTACAAACTACTCATAGCCTACGTGTAAGAGGGGAGTTAACGGATGGCGGGCCAAAGTGGATGGTGGATAGGTTTTGAAATACATATATATTTCTTAACGCTTTTTTTCAGTCCGCTGTTCAGCTTAATCTATTTATGCGAAAAATAAAGATACTAACCTATAAATATAGATAGATAAGGCCGTACATGTTACAGCTTGGGTAGATTAGTGCCATAGCTACAGGAATATTTGAAACATGCTCCCTATTCTAGCTATCCTAGAGTCCGGGTCCCAATGATAAGAAATACCACATTTTGAGATTAGAATATACATACTATAAAGAGTTCAAATTATTAAAAATAATTATCATTCAGTAATTGGACAAGGCATTTCAAATTCAAAGTTTTTTACTCATTACGAGGTATAGGCAGGTACTTCCACTTAATGAACGTCACAAATTTTAACTATTCTTCAATGTATTTGAAAGATGCAAGAGGCAAGAAGAGACTTGAAAATCTCTCTTTCTGCCACGAAGCTTGTGAAAGAGAGGGACGATTATTCTCACGAAGAGTATAATCTTCTGTGATGTCATATCCATATCTCGCGATGTCAGACTGATATTAAATTAGCTGAGTCTCAAGCTAGACTGTAATTAGGATAATAATCTAGATATATTGTGTACATATATTGTATTGCACAGAGCAGATTGTTTCAGAGGTATTCTAATGTTTATTAAATGTTAACAGCTCTACACTGTTGGCGTGTCAGATATGATGAAAGATTATACATTTAGTGGAATTTAATGAAGTAAGTCTAGCTCATTACCAAAAATTATCAATATTATTTTTATCAAATGTTAAATAAAACTAACGTCTTGAAATAAAATGAATTTGCCTTATTAATGTATGTTAAGTGTATTAAACGATAAAAAAATAATTGCGATATTTCCACACACGGTTGTGTGATTTAATATGAAACAATTAAATGTCTGTGTTAGTAAGCAATCAGCTGATAAATGTACATGCATATGGTATACCTATAAGGATATTTTTATTACAGAAAAAATCAATGTGCTTGTCGCACAAACGTCTGACCTGGGAGGGAATCGAACCTTCCGTTTTGCAGTCGGTACCTCTAGTCACTCGACCACGAGGCCAGTCGAAGGCGCTCATCACAGAAACACGCATAAATTCTTTTTAAACACCGCTCGAGGTGCACGCAGCGCGACACATGTGCCGCGCTTTCCCCCTCCACTTTACGATCGCATAACGCGCGTATTACGACGCGATAAATCTGATGCGTTTAATTATTAATAAGCGTGCGATGCCGCGACACATGTGGCGGACGGAACCTATCGCGCGCGGTATCGTGACTCGATAATAACTTAAGTTCGTATCCTTGGGACGAAGAGCAAAATTGTTGAAATCTTTCATGTTGGCGTGTGCCTTTTTTCAAACCTCTAAAAGACAGAAACACGAGTTTTATGAGATTTATACCCACTAAAACCCCTTCGATGGCAACGGGTCGCAATCGAACCCGAAACCCCAACAACCCCGTAAGTGATGGATAAGCTGTGTTTTTATTTGCGTACAACATCAAATCGCACGTCACTGCTCTGTGGAATGAAATGCAGTAATATAATAACATAAATCATCCGTAAGCGATAGATTAATTGCAGTGCCGTTGACACGGGGGCTGTCTTCCCCGATATTGCTGCGAACTCCGATATAAATGATACAACCTTTTATCACAAACAAGGAAATACACTACCCATAGGTTTCCCTGGGAAACAATGTGGGAACACGTTATCAAACTGATTAGTAACATTTAGTTCGCGGAACGCACATTGTAGGCTTCTTTGTTTCTCTTTATTTTTATTACAAATGAAAAAATTACTGTATTTATGCAATTCGTAATTTAATAATTGATTATCTATATTGCTGCAACACGTCCGCCCGATACGGGTGACGGTAGAATAATGACTACTCGTATAAATCCAACTACTCTACTATTTCAAAAATGTATGATCTTACCGCGTCTGGGCAAAAAGCGCGGCTGTGTGTGCAAGATTAATTCGTGAAAGGTAAGGAACTTAAACTCACATAACTGGCCCCTTGGGGGCGATAGCGCTCTCGTTAAACCGAAACTGCAATATTACTGTTCAAAGAATATACAGGGTGACATTTGTTGGTCGAAGTTTTAATGGAGAATTTTTGATACATGTAAACGGTCGTGAATAACAAGTGGCACTAAAACAGCACTCTCGAAACTGCAGTAAACGCATTTGACTTAAGATTGTGTTACATGTTACTGAAAACTTCATTGGTTCTTACTTCTTGCTTAAAGAATTCAGAATTCTACCTCAAAAGGTGCACTTTGTACTAGCATAGCTTTGTACTTGCACTTTGTAATAGAGATTTTTTTGCGAAAATTTTCTCTTAAAGTGGTTAATTGGTAGGAGAAAATTTTGTTATTATATTTTTTTAATATTTATTAGATGTCACTGTAGTAAATCATCAAGAATATAAGCCGCAGTATAAAATTGGCCACGAAACTATGCTAACTAGCCGTATGCTTGTGGCGTCCGTTTTTTGAGCCTATTTGCGCCATTCCGCCGCCGCCTGTTTGGTATCGCCCATGCGCCCAGACTGCCGCTGACCTGTCAATAAATTTGCATGCATAATGTATGCGCGGGCGACGTCCCACCCTTCAACTTGCTCAAGATCAACAATCCACGTGGCTTCCTATGGATGCGGCAGATTTTTTTCAAACCCTTTACTGGTTTCACTGCTCGACCGGGTCTCCTCTCATAGCGAAAGCGCTTTAGGCCATAGTGTACCACGCTGGCCAAGTGCAGATTGGCAACGTCACACACCTAAGAAATATCGTATTTTTTAAAACACCTCTAAACAATACAAGTTTCCTTACGATGTTTTCCGTCACCGTTGTAGCGAGTGATATTTAAATTTAAAGTTGTAAAAAGCACGTGACAAGTAAGACTGCATGAAAGGATTTGAACCCAGAAACCCAATGGAAGGTTGGTTTCCAAATCACTAGGCCATCACTGCTTTATTCCCATACTAACACACTAACTAAAACTAACACGTATCAAGCAATAGTTATTATTAATACATATTTCACTTAATACGCAAACAATGTTATCTACTAATCTTACTGACGGTTGAAGATAATTATGTTAATTACTAAATGTAGGTTGAATTAATTCACTTAGTACACGTTATAATTATCGCGTGTAATTACCGGCCAGTTGACCTACAAAGTGGATAACAATTTTTCTTTGTAACTTGTTTACTTATATTAAATGTTAGTCCTAGAATGGCCCATGAGGGCGAGCAATGGACATTGAGGCGTTTGGAAACAGGAGTGACTGTTAATAATTTTTTTTACCCTTTTTATTGGGCCACTGCTGGGCCGGGTCTCCTCTCGTAGTGAGAGGGATTCAGGTCACAGTCCACCACGCTGGCCAAGTGCGTATTGATAAATTTCACACACCTCAGAAAATATTATACCCTTTATAACATCTCTAAGGCGTGTGGGTTTCCTCACGATGTTTCCTTCACTGTTATAGCAAGTGATATTTAAATGTTAGTCATGGAATGCACCTCGAACGCATCCCGCTCCTGGAGTGGGACGCTGGATATGCAACCACTATGCTATCACTGCAATAAAAAATACGGTGTTCAATTTGTTTTTAATACGTCTGGCGGTGTCCCACGGAGCTCGATGGAGCTTGAACCCAGGACAAGCGTTTGTGACGAGCATTCTCCCACTCCCCTTATTCCGGCTGAGTGCCGCTGGCGAGGTGCAAAGTCCGACGCTGTACAAGCAATACGAGTCAACAGCAAAACGTCGATTTGGAAGAAAAAAACATTTATTTGTTCTGTGTCTGAGTGTAGTGAAAAATATCTATATAGTTGGTATATACCAATGTAGGTTAGAGATATATACACATATGTATTGCAAGCTACGCAATTCATTATCTACTTACGAAGCAAATAGTTGAGTGTTGGGTTTTCTCTACCAATGTTATTAATTGTTCATTAAATATTCTGTTAATCAATAACTTATTTCTATTATATTTATTCTACTTAACTTATTGCTATTTCTCCTATTTCGTTTTCTTTTAAGACACATCCATGGCAGAAGCGAGCCTTCGTTTTCATAAATCGCGCAGACGCCTCAGGCAAACACTTCACTTCGTTATCTGCTCGCGCCGAATTTTACTTTTTCTATTTTCAACTAGGTATCTAACTTTTCTTTTCTTTCCTATCGATACACCGATAAAAGCTTTCCAAGTGCTTCATAACGGTTCAACGTTGTATCTTGTTAATTGTTGCATACATGCATGGCATGCAAGGAATTTTATGAAAAATAAGTTGGTGAACTTATCAATTCATGTGTATATTCAATGATAATCTTTTAGTACTAGTGACAATCCAGTGGTTTGAATTTCATCTTCCCACTCTGGGGTCTGACTTCAAAGCCATGAATGCACCACTGACTTTACAAGTTATGTGCGTTTTATAACTTAACATTTATTATATATATTTTATTACACAATAATTATTATGTCTTCTGTTATAAAATTACATCTAATACAATTTTGGCGAACATTACCTTAATTAAGCTAAAACTTAGGTTAGCATTTTCAAAAGCTTTTTTCAAGAAAATGTAGTATAAACAACTATTAATATTATGAGTAAAATAGGTTTAAACGTTATTAATTATACAAAATGAAAACCTTCCAACCTAATTAATTTCTACGAATTCTAAATACGATTTTATAAGGCTCCGTTCACGGTGAGCAACTGTCATCGATCAAATATAAAATTCATTTTTACACAATTCTGCACACTTCCTTATATGCATATCATATTGAACTTTATATGATTGAACATTAGTTCAAAAGCCCGTTTGTCTGTTATAAGTTCTTTCTTTATTTTATTTAATGTAAATTAGCATATTATTACAATACGGTTATATACAGTATACTCTTATAAGAGTTATTCATCACTATTCAAGTTAATTAATAACAAATTACAGTTTTATTAATAACGATAATCAGAGTAAAAACGCGTCTGTACCGGCAACCTTACGCGACTTACGTCAAAGGAAGTAATTAATTCGGTTTAATTGCAACGCAGCGCTTAGCGACGCAACGCGACCGGGACGGGTTCGCCTGTTAGCCGTGCGTTGCATTAATCTGTTTCTACGTTAATCTATTTCTACGTTAATCCCTTCACACGTTAATTGTTACAATTATTGGGTGTTTGATGTTTATACGGTCGGGTTATAACGTAGCGTTTGAAGCTCGCACGCAATCTGCGTTTATGTCAGAAGCAAATTACAACGCCATTGGCCCCTTTAAAAACGCATGAGCATCCATGGTTAGGTAGTGATGCTTGAGCGGTTTGATTTTCGGTTTCGTTTCTCTAGGGGTCAGTGTTCAGATCCTGGCACCGCGAAATTAACAAAACTTCGTGCGTTTTTAAAATTAAATTTTAAGCATCACACTGAAAAAAATCAGAGTCTAAACGCTGTAAAAATAAATTGTTCAGGATAGGACAATGAAATTACAGCAACTTTTTACTGCTAAGAAGTAATTCTTTCATGTGCCATCCGATACAAATTCCAAACTTGTATATTGAGTTCTACAGTTATTGAACCTGAAAGACCAAATTTGAGTTAAATGTCGACTGTAGGTATTATATTAATATACCTCGCAACTACGAGTAAATGACGTACTTTAAAATAGTTAAAGCAATTTATAATACGAGCATATTCTGAGAATCGTCGTTGAAAAGTTAATCTGTTGGTACTTCAGTAGTACATTCGTGATCTTGTTGAGGATAATTAGATGTTTTAATAAATACTCGTGAAAATGATAGAGAAATTTTCGTAAAAGCTAAAGCCATTCCAATTTAATTAAGTGTAGAATCTGTATCTAGATGTACCTGCTTACAAACTAAAGGTCATAAATTTGTGAATAAAATAGATCGGAGTTTAGATATGCAAAGTTTAAACAACATTATTAAGCTGTGCGGAATAAATTCCGAATCACAGCTAAAAATCTCTTAAACTCGCTTATTAAAACATTTCGGTGATGTATTGCCAGTAATCCCGGGATGGGGGTAATGGCGGGGTAAAGGGGGAGTTTCATTGCATTGATTTATCGTTTTCTTAATAAATATGGCGAGTATTGCCCTATCCACTGAGGTTTCATTATTAATTGTTCGAAGGGATATTGATTGATACCCTTTGGTAAAGAATATACAAGTGGATATATTTTTTTTTTATTTATTTTGTAAATTACGTTTTGAAGCCACTGGAAAGCCTGCAACCCTTTTACGCCCCACTGCTGGGTGCCGGTGTTCACGAATGCAGGAAGTCTGGTACATGTTCGAGCAGATTGGCAGAGAAAGTAAATGCCTTTAATCTCGCTAATATCGTCAAATACACTATACTGTCAGTATGTAATTATAAAATATGTATCATATTATCAAACACATAGGTAAAATGAGTTTTTTTTTTAATATTTAATTAAAAAACTGTAGTCCAGATTAATAATAATAACGAGTAATTACCTTTCATTGAGTCCTATTTCATTTAGTAATTATATAACCGTGTTCTTCGCCTTTGAATGGAGCAATCAAGTCAGGCAGGAATCTTCGATTCCGTTGGCGTTATTAAGAGTGTTGGAAGTAAATTCTGTCTGCGTTTTCTCCACACCACAAGCTGAAGAGGGCCCAAACGTTAAACGATAACAAAGTTTGAACTTTCAAATTTCCTCTGCTGGTAATTGACAAAATAATGTCTACTTGAGTTTCAAAGGGCACAGAGGCAATTGAATATTATACAGACAATATCGATGTACGCTTTGCTGCGGTATTCCACGTGTTATTTCCACTAATCGTTATAAATCATGGAGACAGATAAATATTAGTGAAGCTACAAGCGAATGGAGCGCCCGGCCGCGGCCCACGAGCGCCGACCGCACGGGCAATTTGAGCTAAATGACCCGCGACTCATTTGCTCTGTATTTTGGACAGCGACCAGACACACAAACAAGACAACCGACACATATCTATTATGCCTATTTATTACCTCAAAACGATCACAAGAATAATGAAGAAAATAAGAGACATTTTCTTTGCATTATAGCTAAGCGTTTGGCTGCTATATGGCTTGGTGATAAGAGAAGATGCAGCCTATGATATAAAAGATGACCACAGACTCTTGTTTTAAAAAGAGCTAGGTTTTTCTCAGGAAACATCGACGCACGCGAACTGTTTCCGTTCATTAGCAGGTTTAATCAGGAAGAACGAAGAGAACCGCTTTGAACATAATCCGGTGTTACCTGTACAGTCCTAAGTGTACAAATAGAAATGAATTCCTAACAAATATGTGCCCACCAAGAGAGCAGGGCACCAACCGACAAAATCCTTTTACACCTGCCAAAGCTGTGAATGCCATGATCTAAAGACACAATTAAATCCAGATACAGAACGAAATCTCGTCCTCTCACAAATCGGGATCGAACTCTCTACCCAGGGCATTAGCCCCTACACCAACGGGACGTCTGAACGAGTTGAGCGGCCGTGTAATATCCTGAACGATCGCCAACATAAAGGACGTGCACTATCTGCGCTTTGCTATTGTTCTTTGCCACTCGCCCTCTGACTGCGAACCTGCGAACCAGTCCGCCTGACCGCACGCACCGTACACATACCGCCGGAAAAACAAATATTCTTATTGAATACCCCCCTTCGCCCTTCCCCCAGCATCCCCACCCGCTGGTTGTAAGATTATCTCTTTGTTTGTGTCAACCATCTGATTGTAAGCGATCAATACCCACAAAGCAGTTTAAGTCATGTCTATTCTATTGTAAACTAATCAACCAACAGTCAAAAGTTACAAATTGCAAAAATAAATTATCTTTGCGCATAATGTTGTAGTTTAAACTCAATTTCCATAGAAAATTACAATTACCTGCTTTTCTTTGAGATACAATGTCACTGCTAATATAATCGCCTGCAGTGATCCTAGTTTTTTCACATTACAATACACTTCACTATTAAAAGCACTGTAGGTACTCTAGGGTTTATTGAAGAGTCCGCCGCACAGCCTTTTAGAAAACACAAAAAAAATCAGTTGGTCGCAGAATTTTTTAAACATTAATGCATTAATGTATGAGGGAGAGCGGACCTTTATAAGTCCCTTGTAAATCTTCGGTTCGGTATTAAATATGGGGTCGCTAGCGGTTATTAGTAGTCTTTATTGCTTAGCCGTAACCAGGGCTCTGATTATCTTACTGATGTACCATGGGGCATTATGTTTTTCGCCAATAATATTATAATTCCTATCGGAACAAATGTATCTACACAAACGACATTCTAACCTCTTTAGTTCCGATTGGCGACAACTGGTGTTCGAATAGCACGAAGTCACTGTATTTCATTAGGAATACAAGTTTAATGACGTTCCTTTTGTAAAATAACGTACAATCATTGCGACATTAATATTAAGTTGTATCGTGCATGGTGGCGAATATAATATTAGCTTTTGTAATACATTCTAATTATAATTGTATCAATATAATGAATTCAATTTGAGATAGGTTGAGCACCAAGAAAACGACTGGCTCAGAAGATTGTTATCTGTAAATAATCTAAAAATCTAAAAGAATAGACGTAAAATAATCGAATTTCACATCAACTATGAATTTTAGTAATATAAGTAATATAACTTGTATAAATATAATTTAGGATGATGTTGAATCACACCAAACTGCTTTGCAAAATTACCTATTGCACTTGGTTCTACTATTGAAGTACAGGGTTAATACAGTGTATAAAAAAATCCGATACATAAGCAGAAGGAGACGAAATGATAATACTCAAAATTCACTTAAAAAATATTTGCGTAAAACGTAGAGCACCGCAGGCGTCCACGACCCAAATAAATATTACCTGAACAGGTAACTTTGTTAGTTTTCTTTATGAGGTGCAATTTTTTGCTAATATTTTGCATTGCCACAAATTATGATTCGTTCGAGCTGTGTGTCTAGGATGTCTTTGATGTTCGCGAATAAATATACAAAGCATTATCTTCGTATCGATGTCTGACTTCGAAAGCGTTCTCGGAAACCCTAAAAACCTTTCTAAAATTGTGATAAAAAATCGACATCAGTCACAACGTAAGCGAGTATTTGTAATCCGCCACACGTTATATATAACTAGTTACAGCCCGTGGTTTTACTTATCCAATACTACCCTTATTCAGGCTATTTCAACGGTAATCATAATCGTCGCATTGCAATTACACAGTAAATAAATTAATGAATGAAATAAATTATATATCTATAGTAATATTGAGATAGTTCACACAAAGCCATTTGAATGCAAACGAGGCCGGGCCTGTACTATGGTAAGCGAAACACCGATAAACCACTCATATATGTACGTACTATATGATCCTTATATAGATATTTTCATTACAACAAGGCAGAATAAACAAATATGTGTCGGGAATTGAACCTATGATCCATTCGACCAAGAGCCCAGTCAAGACACTGGACTGGACAAGCGCTCGCATTCCCTCGCTGGCGGTGAAACGAGTTCTTAAGCAGACTATTTCTCAGAATCAGTGCCTCCTCTTGCCGTCTCGGACACCATAACCTTATTTCCTGTGTACAGTAATATGCAGGGTAGCTATTCTCGATTGGATTTTATGAAAGCTAGCTAGCTGTTACTAATTAGGGGACAGGAAATTAATGTCCTTACTTGCCATTAAATGGAAACAAGGGAAATGTTAACCATATTTTATTTTTAACAAAAAATGCAATCACCTGCAGGACAGTTATACTATGTTGTTCTAAAACTCAGTTAGTTGTTGAGTAAAACTTTGGATGTGTCTTGTGTCCTAATACGTTTTTGTACAGGTGTTTTAGCGATTTATATAGGTGACATTACTACGGTCTAATAATGTAATTGAGGTACTATGTTGGCAAAGTCAGTATTGACATTTTTTTATTATTTTAACTAGATTTAAATTTATTTATTTATTATAAGGTAGGTAGGTAGGCACCCTTCGGGCAGACTAGGAAAGGTCGGCGGAAAAATACTCCAAGCATTCTTTTAAAATAAAACAAAAATATGTGCCAATATTATTAAGTGGTCATTGTTAGAGGAAAAAACTAAACAGCAGGTCAACGACCCCGAATGGTTTAAGCCGATACCATCTCGGGGCAGTGGAATACCGAAGCGCAAGGAATTCCGTCGCACGACTTTTTATCAAATACCCTACCATTTTGTAGCTCAAAATATTTTATATATTTCGCCGTTCGCTATTTTTAACGGAGGCGAGATCGTAGACTTAAAATTGCTCGGGGAATTTATTACAAAAATGCGACGGCGAAAAAGGTAACATCTTTAAAGGAAGCGGCTAATAAATTGAATTCGTTAAAATGTTTGACGAGTTTACCTTTTATGTTTTCATTTACTCGGAATCACTGTTCGAGTTAAAAGGCGGACAATTAACATTCTTTTTGATTATCTTAAAGAAAATACGAGTAAAATATAACAATATTTAATACGAAATCCAACACCTTTAACGTTTTTATTGGAATGAAGTTCCTTATCGCGCGTTGCGAAGGAGGCTTGACGGAAAAAAATCAGACGGAAGTTACCGACACACTAGTGTTGCCAATTAAAAAAAAATAAAATTTTATTACAATTCCTTCACGAACTAATCGAAAGGAACTTCGTTCCATCCGGGTGTCCCTTGACACCTCTCTTCTGTTTTTTTTATCAACTAAAATTATATACATTTTTCCACAATCAACAAATAAAAGTTACACCTCCACTTAATTCAGAAAACCTCATCACTGCGCTTCTTAAATATCCCGCTTTCAATCCTAACCCAATTTCGTATAGAACAAGATTCGTTTCGGCGGCAGGATTGTTAACGACTAAATTAAGAGGCCAACAAATAGAAAATACCAATTACGAAGGCGCACGTGCTGTTTCTAATTATACGTTTGATTAGGGTTCTTCAATAAATGTCCCCGAACGACGCCGATAGCCCCCACCCTTTAGCCGAAGTTGTATAACCCGATGGCCACACGTCTCGCGGTGAACAGGACAGTCCATCCGACAGGTGAAGCGCAAACCAGGAGTGAGCATGTTCACCAACGTTTTCGTGCTTTCGTCAGGACCGTAGCTATAGCAATCCTTAGCTACCTACCCTTATGGAAAATAGGTGTAACTCATACCTAGCTAGCAATTGTTAAACCGCATAAAAGAACTTAAAAGCAGTTTAAAAATATCCGACCGTTGCTCACTAAAGACCTCGAACATATGTTTGACTCTTACTTAAGTGCCTGAAAGTCCTGCGAAGCGGCTAACGGTATGGTCACCCTATACATAATCTAACCAGAACCGTATCAGAGATAATTGTTTGTTTGGTCGCATCTCCTATTAATAATTTATAAAACGATCTCTCATATCCCAACAGTTTGCAAATTTAATTAATATTAGAGCGATTTAATAATGATGAGGTAGTTAGTGGGTAGGTATTCTAACGGAGGTAAGAAGGGTGAATTATCTTACATCTACTACGTCTAGAGCATATTCAAAGCATATTCCGTATAAATTTACATATGGAAGTGTTACGATGTTGGGGAATGTTTCTAAGATCTGCAATTCTATGGATGTCTATTGAAATATTTATAAACTTAGCACTTATGAGGATTGCAGTGTAGTAAAATTGAAAAGCAGGTCAAAAGTAACCTTGACTTAACCTTCTTTAAGAACTCCCGTTTCACGGTTCAGCCATTACTTACATAATATCATTAAAATCGTTTTATTACATAGGCATACATTATTTTATAATAACACCTAGGAAAATAATACAAACGCGCAGTCAAGCGAGCCTCAGGAAGCCATAAATAATGTTACGCTGAATTAACCCCACATTGACCTTCGTGAATATGAAAGAAAAAATTTGTATTGACTTATATATTACGTACCACTAATGGCAAGGAGTCTACTTTACTTTGAAGACTCGATAAAAATCGGTTACAATAATACCTACTGATTTCAATTTTACATATTTCTCCATACATTTTAGGGATCGTTAACAGAAATTACATAGCACACTTACTTATTATATGATATTTGAAAATATCTAAAATTATCAAAGGCCGTCAAATCTCGGTCGGGAAAAGTTAGCAAATTGAGATTTGCTAGCAAACTAATACCAACATACACTAAACACTAGCCGAACTAATGTCATTATATACTAAATACTAAATATTAACCAACTGATATTGATATTGACGTCTATTTATTAGCTGTGGCAGGTGTCATGGCGGCAGCGGTGACGTACCTTAGAACGCAATCAAAACGCCTTCATGTATTTAACGGCATCCTGTCGAAAATGTCTATCTACACCTTTGCTACTAGATTTTTGTCGGGCGCCATACCATAATTTTACAGCGTGACAACCGAATCAAAGATAACCCTGAAGTTGCTATGTACAAAATATTTCTTCAAAACATCATAAATTTGTGGACATACAAATGAACCGTTCAATTTGTGTATGAAGCAAATATAATTGCGAAGACTAATTCAAATTGTTTTATTCATTATAAAATACATACATATACTTAATGAAAGTCATACTTCGGCTTTGTGCACCCTTCAGGCTATAGTAGACCGGGAGAAAAAAGCCGGCGCAAATAAAACTCCCAGCACTCTTTTATATAACAAAATTTGACATGCTGCAGTATGGCTGTAGTTCGATAAAAGACAGAATATGTTATTAAACAAACAAAAAACATTTATCTCATCATAACCTCAAACTGTCCTTCCGGGCTGAAATCTAAACCACTAAGCTTATCCTGATCACTCTCGCTGTCCCCCACTCTACATAAATAGTGCCTGACTTACCACTTACCGCATCCTTTGAACTATCAGAGCACTTCGTCACTACATTCATAGCGTAATCTAAGTCAGCGGCTATTACTAGTCGCATAACTGTCCGTGATAACGCAGGTCCGCCATAACTCCGGCCTATCTGCGGCCCGCACTTATCATATTGTGTTGGTCGTCAGGTACACTGCGTAAGGCGCCTGTTGCATCAATATCGGCTCAGCAACAGATTCAATAAATACACAATAGACCACATAGGGAGAGTCAAACAATGACAAAAGGTTTATTGTTAGTATACCATCACGCCAGGTCGTTAGCGTTGTAGGCAGAAAACAGATATTTCTAAAGAGACTAATATACGCAGTCTAGATAAGTGTACTATTTCCGAAGCTGTTCCTCACTTAGCATCAGATGAACTCGCAATTTAAGCAAGCCTGGAATACAATAAAACAGTATTCATCATCACCAACCTGAAGTCCTTCTTCTCCGTTCATCGCTCTCTTTATACATTCACGTCGGTTTTGGAGGCTTAAATATCACATCAATTTGAATTTCGCAATGAGTATATCGTCCATCGCTCGCGGTGGAACGAATGCCGAAATGGGACATTTTTGCACGTGGGACTGGTGAAGTATCTATCTTGCGAAAGAAATGGTCCAAGTCAAATAGCTGAATTAAAGAATTACTGAAAATGTTTCAGCTGTACTAATATTATATAATTATATTTCAATCCTGGCACCTCTGTGATACTATTGTCATTCTAAACAATGTCTTTATTGTGGCTTAACCTTAGATTACTTGTAAATGAAGATTTCCCAATATTTTATGAAGTTGTGCCATGATAGCCATTCCCATAAAAATTTGACCATTCAAAGCGAATATCACTGCCAAGGATTCTTCGTCTTAGCTAAAGTCTGCGTATCTTCAGCTTAAACAAATAAATGCATTATTTGTCTTAATTAACCTACATCGTGAATTTAAATTTCCTCCGTAGGGTGGAATTTCCACAATTACTTCCTTATTGCTCACTAAAGTTATATAACAAAACGACCGTGTCAAATATTTTTAACAACAACTTAATAAATTAGGTAATCTGTGTTCGAGGTTTGGATCTTACTCCACGGTTTTCCGTAAAGAAATCCTCGAAGATCTTGGTTTTCTATTCAAAAGTGCTACTTCCGATATAATAATAGGTGAAGTTTAATTTCCACATAACCCTAAAACGCCGTCGGCTGTAACTCGGGGCGGTCGGCGTGGGGTCCGTTCGGCCATTTGGTCAGATTTGTAGGTTATTGTCGGTCGGTAAATCCCCAGTTTTTAGTATATCTTCGCGCTCGCCGCAAACGGTCTATCTCGGGTTTAAACTATTAACGACAGGGATTATCCCCCCAGGTCCGCAAACCCTTAATTTAGAACAATCTCATATTTTATAAACATTTATGGCTTGTTCCCAACAGTCATTGTGGTTTGTCTTTCGCTTTGAATATTTTGATATTACGATTTTTCTAAAATCCATATTTTTATGTAACATTAGTTTTTCCCTTAAATAGGCATTTGTTTACGACATTATACCCAAGAAACCATGAATCTTTATAACTTCAAACTGCACTATAATTATAGTTCTATTGATCACAATTCTATTACTAATAAATGACAAATTCTAATGGAATCAGCAAGTAGAATATAGCTAACAAATTATACGTTAATATAAGAATAATTAGTACTTAACAGCTTTAACAACAAGACAGCTGAAGAACCTGACTGCTACACTACATGTCGCGGGTTCGATGCCTACGCAGTAGAAACAAGTCTCAGTTGGCATATTGGCTAAACAAGATTACTAAGTTGCTTACCTAAAATATTATACACGTTTACGTACAATGTATGTCTGTTTGGTCTCAACTATTTCTAACCCGATTATTCGCACATAAACAATCCACAGTCAACTTTATTCTGTTACGCTTAGTCGTATTCTAATCCTTTTCATGTCGGGTATGAACTATTAACGAAGGGGTCATTTTAATACCGACGAGGTGGTTTAGAGGAAAGTTTTAATTGACTAGGAACTGAAAGGGTTGTGTTTTCAGAGATATTCATTATAATACTTAGTTGCTGTAGCCCTGTATGTATGTATGTATGTCTGTTATTCCAATTGAATTAATTTTATATAGTGATGCATTGAAACTGCGCTGGCTTAAATCGATCTAAGAGTTGTAATTTAACAAATTGACGTCGTAATTAATACACATTTATATTATCATCTACATTTACAAGTGAGTGTAATTTATAGAAAAATTCCCACAAGCATTAATAATTCACGCGCATGAACTATAGTCATTAAAAAATCGACATTTTGCAGTACACGACATTTCATACACAAAAAAAACATTTTTTTTTTAAATTTAAAATCGGAATTATAACTAACAAAGCAGCATTGAACATGTATAAAATGTATGTACGAATGGTCAGTATACAACAAGAGAAATATAATATAAAATATTATACGAATCTAAGTACTGTTTGTACAGAGAAGGAATACTTCGGGGCGCTCTTAAACATGGAAATTGAACTTAAATTTTGTGTATTTCAATAAACGAAAGTTTCCTTTAGGCAAATATTGGCGCAGCAGCGGAAAGATTGGTAACAAAATATGAATAAAATACTAAGCGATACGCCCGCGGCGCCGCTAGCGTTAAGCTGAGTGCACATTTGATACCTTATTTAAATAAGTGTTCTCCTTTCGCGTGCGGGGAGTTGTGCTATCTGTGGCTCAAGCGGTCTCATTGACAGACGATCAGAGCATATGTCAAATCTTGTAAGATGCAAGTCTAAATCTAAACCAGATAATTACTGATGTTCTCAACCTGTCACCTAATTAGAAAGAAATGTTTCTCCAGCCACGTGTTGTTATGTCAATGCATATTACTTTCCAAATCTTGCATTGTTCCGCTGCTAGACTCGTGTGTCATGTCCTAGACAAAAGGTTTTACAGCCAGTCTACTACGGCCAAGTGAGTATTATTACTTAGAAGGTATTATTACTTAATCTTACTTACTTGAAAAATTGTTATCGTAGAAATCGATTAATTTTAAGAACAAGACAATATTACGAGCTGTGTGGTGCTAATCCATCGGTTAAAATCAATCATTTTACACAATTGTGATTCAAAAATACTTACCTATGACTGCACAGAACGAATTAATATTCTTTACCGATATACCTACAATTTGTGCAGTGTGTACGCACCTTTATGTTAACTTTTGTTGTAATCAAGTTATCCTTTGTACTGCGCTACTGTAGAACATTGCACGACTTTCCAACGATTAGTAATCGCAAAGAATAGCCGTATTTGCTTCCACTCGGCCCGGGGGAGGAGCGGGCTTTCGCTGGCTTCGGCCGGATCGAGCAGAATTTTCAATTTCAGCTTCAATGTCAAAACTTTTATCAAGTTAAGTTTAAAACTTAAATAACGAATAATTAATGAATACATTTTCCTTGGAAACGTTTATTATAAAAGTTGCGGATATTTTTATGAGACAATATAAATAAATGGTACGAGTGCTGCAAAGATAATGTTAAACAGTTGAAATGGTTTTTAACAGTATGTATGGAGTATAAAGTTGTAAGATAAATAAATCCCCGCCACTTTTGTAAGTTCAGATTTAAACGGTGCACCCTAAAGACGACTTTAAATGAAGTAACCTACCACATTTCACAACAGATGAACACTTCATTATTATTAAAAATATTTATATTTAAAAATGTGATTTTAAAATTTATCTTCATATTTTTAGTAACAGTGACATCTATCTGCGAAACAACCAAACTTGTTACGAGTATAAAGTTTTCTGTATTTTGTAGGTACGATTTAATTTCCCTAAATGATGATGCAAGGCCCATTTTATGATGATTTTCATTATTTCCTATTTCATATCGTATGTGTACACTCAAGCTAAAATCATCGCTTGTTAAACTTTTTCTATTTTCCTAAACAATCATAGTAGTAAATAAATACGTATACCTATATAGGTTGACATTGCCCTATTTTATGGTTATATATTAGTGAATCAATAAATAAAACAATATTGATAGTCGTGATTCGTTTACTGAATCTCACTAATGTGTCACAGGCCACAGTCTTCTACGCTAAGCAATGCAAATAGGCAGACTTCACAAAAACATATATCTAACTTGTAAAATTCTCTAAGGTATGCCGGTATCGTCACTAATAATGATTTCCATTTCCACTTTCCATCACATTTCGTACCCAAAAAACATTATTGCGCAAACCCTAAAGCCAAGCCCTCGGCCGCCCACGAATCAATCTTCCGCTCATGAAAATATCACGACAAATTTACCTTCACTTACCCCACAAACCGGTCATCCGTCAAAGGGCGAAGATTAAACCATTGCCATTCACTCGTTCCCGGCTCCATTGAGGGGCGGATTTAATAAGGAGCGGGCGAGCTTAGTTCGGGGAACACCGGAAATTTGCTCTAAGGATGAATAGCCCCAAGATTTGGGGCTCGCGGCTTCCCAACAGAACCTTCGCGATCCTCGTTAAGTACGCGTGTGTACTCGGGGTCGATCTCCCCGCTATATTATTCTACAACGGTATATTTGATGCGTTATGACTTATAAGTATAATAGGACGCCCGTGGAACTGACGCCCAGCTTTTGTGAGCGCCTCATCCGATGCACCACGTTTCAAATTGAGTCTGCTGATACGATATGCCTTGAGAATGGTTAAGTCATGAGACTACTTATCCACACGTGAGTAATTTGGCGAACGATATTCCAGGATACATGGACACGTGGACGTCCACCTGGAGAGTGTCACCAGACGGCACCAGCGCGACTCTCCTCCTCACTCCAAAGACGGTATAATTGTGGACAAAAAAATGTCCATTCCAGTTGAAAACACATAGCATTAATCTTACGCACATTTTCAAATACGTTTTATTTAATTTTAATTTATTCCCATTTAAAGGTAGTCACGGAATCGGCCAAAAGATATAATACACATTATGAAAATATGCTAATAAGGGTTAAACCCACGCACATTGTATTTGTAACAAATGGGAACCCTTTTAGTACGAAGGTTACCATGGTGGGATGCTATTCAAATGGTTTCGGGTTCGATTTCCTGTTCCGCGGTACCTAATCTAAATGATGAATGGAAAATTTGACCTAAAATCGATTTAGTATTTGTTTAAACTTATCTATGATTCCCATAACACGGCATCTTATAAAGGTAATGTATTCTTAGGCAAAACATATTGAATTTTGATGCAACCTTATTGCATGCCCCATTGTTGGGCACAGATCATGCCACATCGAAGGAAAGAAATATATAATAGAAAAAAGATTTATTCATCAGAATCATGCAGTGTAAGATATGAAATAAAGAGACATCGCAACAGTACCTAATTAAACAAAAAAACGTTAATTGGACATATTTATGTACTAACGCTAAACGTATACATAATAATACAAGTAAGTATAGACAACGTTAACAAATGAAATACAAAGTAACGTATCTAATGGGGTCAAGACTCATCGCACTTTAGTATTAAGACATCTCTGGTCACAAGTTCTTAGCAAAGTTATGAAATTATCATCATTTATCACAATGTTCATGAGATTTTTTAATGGCGAGAGATAATAAACAGATATAGGAAGAAATAATAAACAGATATAGGGAAGGATTATATTTATTAAATAAATATCGATAGTTACCCATTTCATAATAATTTTGTTCAAATAAATTTATCGCGATTCCCGTTTACCCTGTATACAATAGTTTTAATATTACAGTCACACCCTGTACCATGAGTAGGTATGTAGGTACTACTACCTTGATTGGTCTTGTATATTTCTCATAATGATAGCTGTGTTAAATTTTTCTTCGATATTTCCTGTAAATCTCCCTTAAGTATCTAGCTGATTCGCTGGACCACAGTGGCGCTGAACTGAACTCGGAGTCAATGACAAATGTTTGTGGCGAAGATTTGGATAGAGGATGCCACTTCATTGGCAACAAATCCGTCTGCACTGGAGTCGGATCCCTGCAAGAAGTTAATAAGTTGTATTTAATTAAAAACAAGCGAACATTCTGTTCAGTGGTAGAAGATAATGCCGCTACCGCGACATATATTTCTGTCATGAAACAGTTGTGATAACAAAAAAATGTATTTCACTTTGAAGGGCGTGGATTCCGGTGCGCGTTTATACTAAAAGCGTATACTCTCAGGCCAGCCTAGTAGCAATACGTCTTTAACCAACCGCTAACCCATGACAATCATGTCCACTAGCTGGCTGACTACAGCCCACAGCCCTCCCCCCGCGCTAGTTTACAATTCGCTGTACCAATGATGATTAAGCTGCCTAGAGTCAATTGACCTCCAGATAAAATATGTTTAAGAAAGTAATTTTACAGAATTATAATTCTGTAAAATTACTTTCTTAAACATATTTCATCTCACTTATGAATATTATTTTTAATATAATAAGTTTACTTGTCACATGTAAATTATATTTAAATAAATGTTCCTTTTCAAGCGCTAGCAAACGAAATAATCTTTTGAACTCAACTTGGTTGTAATATAAAACTACATTTTAACAGACAACAAAAACGCGTACCAGAATGTATACCTATATTTCAAATGATATTAGAGACAATGTAATCAGTTCCTATGAATTATTGAAATAGACATTTTATCAATAACCGACTGCACTTTGTTCATTAAAAGATAAATGTAACTACAAATATACGGATAAGATTATGTGAACACGAAATGATGTATGGGCTGTAAAGTTTATTAATAGAAAGTTATGTAATAACTATTAT
>DWQT01000396.1:0-23527 GCA_018244895.1 Myscelus amystis hages | reverse complement strand
CACAATAAATTTACCAATTACAGACACTCGTGTTCACACAGAGACATTCGATGTATACACTGAGTGTACGGTGTATACTGTCGTAGTAGGAACCGGCCTTAAGGCTATCCCACAGACTTAATCCAAGAATGGAATCAATCCTGATACGATTTTTTAAAATCTATCGACTTTTGAAAAAAACGCTGTGAATTTTTTAAATAACTATAAAAGTAATGAGAACAGGAAGACTGATGAAGTAGATAAGTGTACACATAAAATATATCTATGGCCATCTTGCGGGTACAATGTCTGGACAATACGTAGACATTAAGAACGCGAAGTAATAAATTAGCTTCTCGTACGTGATCTCTATATTTTCGGATATGTTTTAACTAAAATATTATCAGCACTCGTGAATGTAGATTCCGTAGAATACTCACCCCACATTTACCACCACCTCTCTTTTCTTTCCACCAAATGTCTTTCAATTTGTCAATTTCCCCCCACTCTTTGAGCTTTAATAAAGCACCGTCTATGTGCTTTTTATATCGAGAGCCTGAATGAATACAAATTTTAAAAACCTCATTATTAACAAACGTGGGAATTTGTATTAATAATAGATATTTCGAAAATGTTACCTTTCTTCATACCGATGCCGTAGCTTTTTGAGTCAAGGAGGCCGCCCACTTGTAGTAAGTCACAGTGTCTCTCCTTGTAATATTCAAGCGATGTTGATTCCATAAAAAAGGCGTACGTTGAATTTTCAGCCCTTGAAAAGGACACGATAAATATTTCAAACACACGTGACATGGGCATAAAAAGAGTACAATTTCATAAAAACCGCAAGGAAATTTCTTTCCAGTTTATATATTCAATGGATCGAACACTTTTTAATTTGGGTATGTTTTGGTAATCAACTCACGTTTACGACGCGACGATGATAGATATTTAAGCTGTTAACATGAATCTACAAAACTTATGGAGCGATTTATTTTAAAAGTTGATATACATATCTGATAATGCTTCGTAAACTAATGCAAATCCAGGCCTTAGCAGAACTGAAGGAAAGCTTGCTAATTATTTATGATCTTTATAATAGAACAGACGTTAAATCTGATATCACTTTGACATATGAGCCTTACATTTCCACACCAATGTCGTTTTGGGTGACAAGCCAGCCCTTTGACCTCATTTTCTTTTCCATATTTTGATAAGTCGGATTTGTGGATTTCTGAAACACGGATATTTATTTTGTATTTTGATGTTGGTTGCATAAATAACAATGTAACTCAATGATCAAAGATACATTTCTTTTAGATTCAAGTTCTTCAAGTTTCAATTAGTCATAGGCATTGTGTATCAAACTTATGAACTTCAAAAAGGTATCGAATTGTCGTTTATTCGCTGAGATTATTATTAAAAAATTTCAAACCAACGAATAGCAGATCGCAACGTGACTTTCAATAACTTTGTTTGTAAGTCTCCGTCTATTTTCCCGACGCCGCGAAACAAGGTTCGACTGTAGTATTATTTGAATAAAATTTCAAGTTGGCTCATTGAATTCTATAACTTAACTTTACTCTACTAGTCATATAACTTGCTAATATAACAGTCTGGTATAGGGTTTAAAATCATATAGAAGAAAAGAGACAACAAACCTGAAAGAACTGTATGGTTGATCCCTTGCTCTTAGCTCCATAAGATATTGACTTGTGGTTGTAAAGTTCTTCGACAGTTTGGAAAGGTAAAACGTTTTTCTCCACGGTGAGAAATGCCACAAGCGTTCCGACGTATGAAGCCATTATGATCATAGTGAAGAACCACCACACACTAGTTATCATACGTGGCGCTAATGCACTGAACAAAGTGGATAAAAGTAGGTCAACAAATTGTTAGATGAATTATAAAGAGTTACTTATAATAATACCTTACAATTATATACAATTGTAGGTACAATTGAATCATGATTATGTCTCAGATTCGAATACAAAAAATAATAATAATATTTTTTTACTAACATTAAGTATAAGTTTATATTAACAATTTGGATTAAAGCAAAAATTGTAGTCCAAAATAAACATTAAAAATTAAATAAAAAAGCCATTATAAAGACGAGTTTTTCTTATGAATTACTAAAAGTTATGTAAACCATAGTATGTATGTGCGTATGTAAACCATGTATGTACGTAATATTTTTAAAATTGTCTAAAAAGAACTTACATAGGTGCAATTTCGGAGCCCTGCTGCATGACGGATCCAATAATAAGCCACACAGAGTTAGCAAAACTAAACTGATTAGAAAGTTCCTCGGGTTGCTCGATACAGGGAACTGGGTTCTGCCATTCCTTATGTGATATACGACCGACGAATATCATAATCACCCCAAGTCCTAGCTGAACTAGCACCATGTAGTACCATACCTGATTATCATATAATTATTTTATTAAAACTTAAGGTTTCGTCTTTAAATGAAAACAAATTAGGGTACTCCTTTACATAATAGTCCTAGTTGTACATTTTATAGTATTTATTTCTACTACTAGTCGTAGTCGTTTTAAATCGTGTCAGGTTTACATCGAAATGGTCAAATTTTGGAAAACTTACCTCTTTGGAAAATACAGCCATAAAAGAAAACATTTCTGGCGGCTGTTTACTGGGCTCTTTGTATAGAATTCCAATACCTAAAGTCATAAACGGTGTCGAAAAATCAATCCCTCCTTGCCTCTCTGCTGTTATTGTCAAGTCACAAATGGCGAAGTCAGCTTTCTGAAAATAAGCCCGTCTTGAAAATGAGGCCAAACTTTGAGCGAAATATAAGGTATCAACGCTGTTTATTATCATAGCAGTAAGCTATTATGATGGAAAATATGCCAATTTCTGTAGTCGAATTTCACAATATTTATTTATGTAGGTAAAAAGTTACATTTCCTTATCAAGCACACTATTGTAACATATTAACACCAGCTATTAAAATGTATTAACCTACTTAAAGACTGTAGTCTTAATGTGTTAGGCAGCAAATGTATTAGATCTCATTTTGTGAAATATTTATATAAAGATTTGAGTATCATGCCTGTAAAATTGAGACAAAACATCATGTGTATTCTTACTAGTGGGTGCCGCAGTGAAGATCCCGCAGGAGAACTTTAGCTCTGGTATTCTACCTTTCAAGACATAGTATATACGAGTAGATACTAAACGCATGTGTCTTCAAAATACGTGTAGGAGTTAATTAATTTTTTTTTAATTTAATATGTCGTTTATCTATTTAAGTTACTATGCTGATATGAACTTTTCGAAACTTAAGATTAACGAGTTATACCACTAGTACAAATTTCGTTTTGAAATGAAATACGTTTAACACTTCAAGCAAATACTTCATTTTGTCCCAATTTAATATTACTCAGGCATAGCAGACACAACTGATAATTCTATCCATGTAAAACATACCTCTTCTCTAAGTGCGAGAACCATTCCGGACCATTTTTTAGTGTTATTGTCGAAGCTGCCATAGTCAGACTCAGGTTCTAGTTCATAGTTGAACCCTAGCAGATCGGCTAATCTGTCCATTAGATCGATAGTGAATCCTTCGTAACGATCGTTTCCTTCCAATTCATACAAAGACTCTTTCATGTATCCGTACGGAGGCTGGAAATTAATTATTTACAAATTAAACCTAGCGAATAGGCCGACGGCCCACCTGATTGAAAAGGTTACCGTCGCCTATGGGATCTGTGCAACACCAAAGGAGTTGCTAATGTCTAGGCGGAGTACGAGAAGAGAACTGTTTTCAGGTATTTCTTGAATAGGACCCATGTAACAATCTCCATCTAGATGGTTTCGTCAGTATGCCAAATACTTAAATAAATAAAATATCTAACAAACACGATTAGATCATCGTGTTATATCGTTATATCGTTATTTGTTACATATAGATTATGTAACAAATAACGATATTGCAGTGTAATAGCATATTCGCCTTGTCGACAATTTAATATGTAATCTTAGAAGGAACAGTAATTTAATTTACCGTTAATGAAAATAGAACTTTGAACGTTTTGTTCTTCATTATCGTCTCGCCGACAATTTCGGCCTCCGGCACCAACGGACGCGATATATTTATTTCGTCGTTCTGCCAAGTACCTATCTAAACAAATGAAATGAAATAAATTATTTTTCCAATGTGCTTTTGTTTTCAAACCAATTGAGAATTGAGTGATTGAGATTTTGTTTGCGTTTATTAAGTAAATTAAATTGGAAATTTGTAAAGTGTAGGTACATACAGTTTTAGGGTCGAGCAACATTACCATTTAATGTCCACCCGCTTATTCGCTATTATTCAAACAAATTCTCATGACTCCCATTAAAAAGATTTCGTGAATTTCTATTTGTATTATACGAACTCATGCTGTACTAAGTTACTAGGATGGAAAGAGATGAGACTAGCAAATGGCGAGAGAAGCAAATACGTGTGTACATTAGCGATGTTTCGTATCGGAATATTTAGGAGGAATGTACACAAACACATTCAATTGACAGTGCGTCTTGACCCTCTTGCCATAATAATAATTATAATTAATCCATATTTGATTGCCACTTACTTTTTGAGTGCCAGCCGGCGTAAGTTCCATTACATCTAAAATAAGGTTCGTCCTTTGACCCAGTCCGTCGAAGCTTAAAGATCTCGTTATACCTTCTACTTTGTTCTATAAAGATAAGATGATAGTATTATTTAAATAGGTAATTTTCTTAATTACGTTACACAATGCATTACATTTTCTTAATGTTTGCTCTATTTGAAATAATATTTATCAGTTAGATTTAGCTTCTTACAGTTTTCATGAAGTTCAACAAGGAAGATCCAGAGGTCCAAGCGTTGTACGTTTCACAGTTCAGCTCTTGACTTTTCACCTGTACCCTTTTAATGGCTTCGTAAAACACCAGAACGGCGTCGTATATGAGAATGACCTTAGTTTTCAGTTTGTCTGGTTGGACAGTTTCTCCGGTGTCATTGTTTAACGCCGCCGTGAAATTTCTCAACGGCTCATTGTCCATTAAATCTATTAGTCGGAAACCTGGAAAGGTTTATGAATAAAACATAGTATGGTGTTCCACCGAGGCCGAGCGCAGTGGGCGAGTGTCAGTTGCAGTACACTTTCATATAAATCATTGTGTCGCAACTGGTCTAACTCAGCTAATTTACATGTTCTGTCATGAGTACAAAATTAAATTGTAACCCTGACTTCATTCGATGTTAACTTTGATACATATTAGGCTCTGCGTATTTATACATACCTAATATTTAAAACCGCTCACTTATTTGAAATTATTTAATTTATTCTTAATTTATAAAATATTTTTTTTGTATACATTTTCAACCTTTTTATACTTGCAACGTTAGGCACCGGTATCTTCTCGGAATGATAAAGCTAGCGTTGTGTTTTGTTTAACAATCCAAAATTACAAGTTTTTTTATGATATATAGCGTGATCCATCATTAGGTACATGTGTGCGTCTAATCAGTCTATTATATATGAAAAGTTCGTATGAAGCTTACCGGTAATATTTACTCCACCGTACCTATATCTAGTCAGGTCCAGAGTGAATAAATCGGGGGACAAAAAAATGTAAGAATGTTCATCCGCCATCAAACCCACTTGCTGAGCATGCAGCAACAGAGTCTCCAAATTGACAGACGGACAGTCCACCACGAAGTTCACGTAGCCGTTATGTCTCGCGTCAATGAGAACCTGCCTGTAATATCGTAGGTATAATTATTTATTTACCCTTTCATTCTCTGACAGTCAACCTTTGGCGTTGCTGAAAAAATTGTAGCAGGCGTTACAAATAAATTACCCTAAATATGCATATACTCGTATATTATAAAACACATAGAAATATTTTTCTATTTTGCTTAAACTTTTAAAATGTAGCTCTATCTATATGTGTTTTATAAACAGTTTTTAGATATATCTGTATATACATATGTAAATATTTAAGTAAAGTACTAGAAGACAAAACAAGTTGTTAAGTAAACGATTTTCTATATTTCATTTCTGTACAAGGTTTTGTGATACTAGATTTAATTACCTACTTAATTTCAGCTATAACGATCAGTCATTATATAAATTATCAATCGGATAGATTTATGGAACAAAATTGATCGAGTGTTTGCATATTCCTATCCTGTTTACATACGCTTAATATTCCTCCTGTCCGGGCTTTAAGCGCTTGAAGCGAAATATCAACATACCTACTGTGTTTGAGTTATGATGTATTTGTACATAAATAAAACCTTTACCTGTAATCGTTTCCACTGAGTTCTCTTACGGTTACAGTGTATTTTTCAGTCCCGTTCCCCAATTTCAATAGATTGCTTACTCTAATCAAGCTGCGTCCCTTCACATACAATATAGTAAAGTCCTTCCACTCTTTGAAAGTGATAAATTTTTCCAACATCTGAAAACATTAACACAGATAATATGTAGTTGATGGAAACCAAGCATACTTAAGATTTGCAGTTATTTATTTAAAATATATATAAAAAACCATACTAGGTTAATGTAGCTTTAAATCTATTGGAAAAATTGAATACATATACATAATATGTATAAGTACCGTGACATACCATATTGAAAGTAAGCGGGCTCGGGTACAAGTTGATGATCGACCAGTCGTTGGAATACAGATCGTTGTGTTGTATGGCGACGTGAGGCAGCTCCAATATATCGCACAGTGCTTGGATGTGCTCGCTCGCCCGTCCGCCCACGCCATCTATGATGCCAATTACACCCTCCTGTAATAATATTATTTCCAAAGATGAAACTATAATATTAATAATAAACTTGGCGCAAATCAAAAAAGGTTTAGAGCTCAAACGAGGTAGAGCCTATACGAGTACTACGAGTATATGAAAACATTCAGATTATAAACGTTGTTCATATAAACATTCGTCACGTAATGTACCAGCAGGCCACTCACATTACGAAAGAAATGTTTATTTCTCCATGTTTAGGCAACTAGTAGTTTATATATTATAATGATACATTTCATATGTAGCACTCACAATATTTTTTCGATGCACTTCATTGGATTAAACAAATATATAAGTAGTTGATAGAAATTGGCCTGAGACATTAAAATACAAATCTTTTATTGATATAACCTGGATTTTGTATAAGTTCTAAAGAAAAAATCTTGTAGTCTCTTTTCCATGATTTTAAGTGAATATAAAAACAGATTTCCTTATCACTTTACCCGTAATTTTCCTTTATGGTCCACGATATCTCTGTATTTATGGCCCGGTTTCGATAATTCCTTGAAAGGGTATAAATCCCACATTGCTCCCATGTTAATTTGGAAAAAATATTTAATGAGTTTGGTACGTAAGAAATTAGCTATTTCATGGAAATTAGGAAAGAATCAATCTGATTGCTACGTTCGAAAGCATAGTTATGTTAAACTTTATATTGGCAGATTACAGCCATTTAGATTAGGATTAGAAAATGCGGTAAATAAACAATTGCTAGGTATTACCGACGCTAATGTGCACACGTGCCCGCCTACTTCGAGAATCTCTCCTTTCCGAGAAACCTTCTTAATAGAAGTTTCAAAGTTGAACATTTTAGCGCTCAAAATCAACGCCGTTTCTAAATCCTCGGCATCTTGATAGAATATTCCACCTACAAATGTAAAACACAATATGCAACATACGTTTAATATTGGGCAGGAAAATATTCACAGAATAAAATAGAAAGTAGGTATTGTCATTAGAAATGTATGGATGTGAATGCAATTTATAAGCAGAGCCTACTGTTTTGTCATTTTATATGGAGATAAGAAATTATTCAAATGACGGGGTTAAAGCAGATAAGGCATGCTAATTTTATATTTACAATTCGAAAATTCATATTACGCTATAAATAATTTACACTGCTTAATATTAAATACACTTTATCATTTAATATTTTCAAACCTTTTTTTTTATAAAAACCATGCATGTTTTTTTATAAATTAATGAGCCTTTAATCGGGGGCTACAAAACATAATTCTATGTACATTTTTCATAAACAGATAAAATTGTGGTAAACTTCAAATTTAAAACATGTGCCTTAATTACATATCTGTTTGTCGTAGATTATAAAGTCTGGTCTGTATTTAAGAATTGCGTATAAATTATCTATATATGTATATATTTTTTTATTAAGTACTATAATATTATGCACACAAAGCTATACAATATAAAAGAAACTAACCGATAACAAGAGGATCAGATCGAGCACACTGCATCGACAGGAACGCTACAAAAATCACTCTCACCAGAACTATCATGATTTACCGATTCAATTATTTTTTTTATTTTTTTTAAATTACATGTAAGCCACGCCGGGGAAAAAAGGAGAACGAGACACGTTTAACCCGACACTCGCGCACATTTTAACGATCTATAATGTTAATGAGTTTAAGTTATGCGGGAACATGGTAATTACACTGGAATATGAAGTTTATCGATGTTCCAAAAGAGCAGTAATAAACGTTTTAAACTTAAGCCGACTATCGGTAATGTGTTTAGATTGGCGTCGGGATAGCTCGCCGCGACACGCAGCGTCAGAAATAATCCCGAAGCTATATTTAGGTCGCGTTTTCCACAAAACGACACACTTCGCTCAAATACCATTACGTCTGTCTCGCTTGGCCCGTTACACTGACGAGATTGCAAGCAAGCTACTAAATATGCAAATGTTAAATATGTATTTTCTTTCAAAAACAAAATACTCGTACACTTCCATCACTGGATTTGCAGCAGAGAAAATTGCTTAATTATAAATTCCTAGTAATATATAATAATAATTCATAATTCTTGAAAATTCATAGCAATAAAAAAACTTTACCAACCCTGAACGAAGAAAATATCATTTTTGCCAGTATGTTGTAAAAAGGCCTAAATTCCCACTCTATAGATTTAAGTACTCAAACTGAAAGGGATTTTGATAAGAGTTAGACAAAGGTTTAATTTTTAAAAGTATACATCGTAAATTATTATTTAACGGCCATTTAAGAATTAACACTCCATTGTTGCACTGCATTCCAGTATTTTTGATTCATTTTGTCCAATATCGTGCAAAATCATCAAATATTTTTTATTACATTTCACCTGTGGGTCAGTATATAGATGCTTGGTGATATAATTGTGAATCATGGCAAGTTCGCCACCAGAGAATGAACCCAATCCAATTCCGTAAAGTTTATTAATATGCACGGGAGTAGCTTGCGTTGACTCAACGGACGGACGTGCGGCGCGTGGTTAAAGGCGGGCGCAAACTATCGATTTTTAAAATGATTATCCGGTACATTTTTAAACCTTCATGCAAATGAGTCCTGAAAGAGCAATGATCAATCCCGAAAGGCTAAGAAATGTTTATATATTTTGTTAACCTTTCAAGTCGTCCATAACCAGTTTATAAAAATTTGTATTTTATTATCATTTTATTCTTGATGTAAATTGCATAATTTTGTTAAAGAAATGTCGCCCACAACTAGCCTACTCACGTACAAATTATATCCATGTCTTATAATTTTGAACAAGAGAATGGCCCAGCTCCAACATTTGTTTGTTGAAAGAAAATATTTTTTTTTTAAATGATATTTGGATTATTTTCAATAAAACTGCGTTTTATTTTAATACTCCGAAGAGCGAGAGAGACAAGTCGCTATTGTTTTGGTTATTGGTAAAAAATAACTGTTTGGCATATATCCCATATTGAGAGGTAAGAATTTGACTTAAATGATAAAAACATATGAAGACAATTTCTTTAACGAAATCTTATCGCTGTTGATACAAACTGCTAACTATAAAGTTTTGAGTTTATAATCGTCCTAAATAAATGGGCAATGGAAATGTACAATGGTGCGGCCGATGAAGCGCTATAAAATGTTTACGAGCTGTATTTCGAAAGTTTGTTCACGCACACTGCATATCATGCAGTTTGCCTTTCTGTTGAAAATATCAATCGTCATACTAACGAGCTACTGTTTTAGTAAACTGCAACAATCCGTTTACATATTGTAGAAATAGTCCTAGCAAAGTCCACATGTTTCGTCGATATTCGTAAAGAAACAAACTTATCTAGTCAACATGTTAACATTTATGAAATGCCTGCTTTCAATTGTCGAACTATCTAGTAGTATCAATAAACACGTTTATTTATGACTTATGTAATTAACGGACGCATACATTTTTGTTATTTGCAAGGAATGTTATTGTAGTAAATAACATAAATGGAACATGTTATTTCCGGTTTGATTTATGTCTTTTTATCAACTTGTGTACAACGTACGGTCATTTGGACATAACATTTATTCGATGTTAGTAAACAAATACAGTAATATAAAATACCTACTTGCAACATGAATAACGACTGCCATAGCTATAATACCAAGATTAAGGTTATGCCGCCATCTTGGCTTATATAGCTTCAAGTGCTTTGATACACGAAGACAGCGCCGTAATAGAACCAACAAAATATTGCTTTCAATGCCTAGTGCAAATATTTTATATAAGTGTAGGTAAGGAGAATGGGCTCAGCCAAATCTGTTTACTGAAACTCAATTTTTGTTTGTAAACAAACAATCGCAAATATAAGTGAGCGTAGGCTTCATTGGAAGCCGACGTTTACCTATATTTATTTTTACCTGTCCCTTTTTCCTGAACTGAGTAATTTATTAAAATACTAAACTAAAACTATTCGCGAAGAGAATCTACCGAATATTAAATTTATATCTAGGGCATGACCCTATATTACAATTTAAAATATCGTGTTTATAAAATGTACATGTACATTATTTTAAAAAACACCGTACCTATCTAAATAAATGTTGTTTTGTGCAGTGATAATATTCTGATATAATCAGGCAATTTTACTGAAACTATAACAAAAACTGAGTGAATATTTATTAATTTAAAAAAAAGATATAAAATAAACAATAATACAAGCAACATCTTAATACGTCACTTCAGTAAACATTTAGTAAATATTGAATTTTTAAATCACAATTTTATAAAACTTTCTCAGAATAAGCTTCGTGCCTACAATGCTCTCGTCGGCAGACATTTTCGGTAACACAACAGGTCCTTCATAATATTCTTGTAAACTTCCTTAACATTTATCTCATAATATGTGACTAGATAGCAAAACATATAATTAACTTAATAACCTAAAAACTGTTTGTGATGTGGAATTAGGTTTGTTCACGTCAGCTGTTTTCTACCAGCGAGATTAATTAATCTATCCAACTATCAGGGAATTGTGGATTGGGTTCTTACCTATGACAAATATTTTTCTGACAAACAGTTTGGGATCAGACGTTTGTAATTGTCCCAAGGTATTACTGTGATGTTATTATAATATTACTTTTTATTATTATACCTCACAATAAAGGTCTAGCATCTTCCTCACGCAGGTGTAATGTGCATGAACCTATCTCTGTCATTTGTTAATGTGCAAACTTGACGGTTATTATCAAATTACCAGAGCTAATCGCTCGTACTAAACTTAATATACTCCACGTAGGGTAGCTTAGCATCTTCCTGTTTGCATAATGCAAAGTTTCTACGTTAAGTTTCATAACCACATACTGCTAGATGTAGCGTAGATTAGGATCTTGAAGGAAAACTCTCTTTACACCCCGTATCGTGTAACAGAGTCATACAAACACGATGCCGTGATGTTATAAAGGGGATCGTGTAAGATCTAAAAAAAGTGAACAGGCTAGCTGCCACTTGGGCACTTTTAGCAGCTTAATGGTTCGTCGTCGGAACTATATTGTAACGCGTGTGTATCGGGGGAGTACATTAAAGTTACGGGTCGAGTTTTTAATGGAACATGAGAGCGGTTCAAATGTGGGTACAGTGCCGTATGCCGCGCCAGGCCTAGTTCCGCCTGACGCACGCACTATGTATGTGTTACGACGTTTTAGCGTGTTTTCTCTCTATCACAACTCGGTTGTTCCACATAACGGTATGTAAATTCACATAAGTATTATAATTACCTGTAAAAATAACATTGAAAGTTATTTCAAGTGGTTTCTGAGGTATTCGATGACTGACTAATTCATTCATGGATTCGTTAATATTAATGGCCACTTCCCGTGGGAGCAGAGACGGGAAATTTTAGATGAAAATAGATTTCAGAATAGCAAAAACAAAGTTAAACGGAAATGAATACACAGTCATTAAATAAGGATATTTCAAGTAGTAGTCGTGAAATTGGAATATTTTATTTCATTTATTTTTACCTATAGCATTGAGAATAACTTTTTTTGAACGAAAGTAATAAAAGATTATCGCAGCTGAAGTGACCGGTGTACGAGGAGTTTCGTAATTAAAGCTACCAGCGGAGCTGACAATAACGATAGGGGACACACGGCTAGATTTCAACGAGTTCTGTCACACACATTTGCCAATTTACTTTTGTTAAATGAAACTGACATCAATTGTCGGTCATTGACGATCAAACTACACTTACCAATTGTAGTTTTTTAAATGTAATTAAAGAGATATTTTATAATATTTTTTTAGTTTACGATAAGCATTAATTTTTTTGGATATAACCAATAACATTCTTTTCTGATGTAAAATCGGGGTGAAAATAATAATATTGTAAAAATAGACATTACTCTCAGCTAGACGTCTCGTTAACGGCGAAAATATACATGAAAAATGGTTTGTGATGACAATCAAAATCTCTTTTTAGCTCCATTCATGACATTATTATTGGAGAACGTCCCGCATTATGTCCTTTAATTGCTTGTAAATAATATTATAATGTATCAACAAAAGTATAAAAGAAAGTATGTAACAATTAAAGTAGGCATCAAAAAGATGACATGGAAAACTCATGATAAACAAACGAGAAAAGATGCTTATAAAAACTGCTCTGCACTAGATAATAAAAAGATTCTATACAAATATTTAAATTCGTTAGCTATCCAGCCGGGAATCAAACTTTGAGCTATTCAAGACAAATCTTTATGGTGAGCAATGTCTTGTTACATTATGGTGTGAAATCAGCTTACTCGTACATGTGTAAACACCTTTGGATTTTTGGTGATTGACAAAATACTTTACAGAAGATAAATTTTCACAGCAGCAAAGAACAGAGTTAGGCTAAGTTTACAATAACATACCAGTAGTTAAGTCAAAAAGCGTGTTTTTAAAATATTGCATTAATATTATTTTACATTGATCATGTAAGTGTACTTGCAGCCAGATGTTAAACATTCCCCTGCAAATGGAAACTGAATTCAGCTAAACATTCTATAAGTAACTTGTGAATGGGGCCCTGCCCTAGGCGTCGTGAAGCGCACAGGGGAATTAAAAAATTGAGATACACTTTTTTTAAATCCCAGTAGGAGTATTAATTTGCACGTGTTAGTTTTAGCTTGAATCGACTTTTACTGATATACTAGTATAAAGTTGCCCTAACGCAACTCAGTGGTTGCATGCCTAGAACATAATAAATATCTACCACTACCTACACTATCTAGATATCTACGTACAAAAATATCTACATATAAAAGAAGAATTATGTTATTTTAGACAAATATTTTCTTCTCCGCTGCCATATTTTAAGTCAACGCAACAATTTCGTTGTTTTCAACGTAACGCTTCAATCGTATCATACATAAGTTATATGATTTTAGAACTTTTACCAGTTTTATTTTGCATTTTTACTCGGACAAAGGAGTAATAGCAATTATTATGTCTCGTTAAAACTTCTATAATGTACCTATTATATAATACATTGGAGAAGTTTTACTACTGACTGTTACCTGCCCAGTTCGGATAGCGCTAAAAAGACAATAGAGTTTTCCAATTTAATATAAGTTTTATGACTGTTTCGTTCTTAAATAGTTCGTTATTTTCAACGATATCGACTTATAAACAAACAAATATACATCTTTTTAATATTCGCACAGCAAAGCTAACTATACCGATGTAAGATTAAAGTTATTATAATGACAAGCAGAGTCGCCAATTTGTTACGCAAATCCAAGGAGCCTTAAGTTTTTGCTTTCTATTATATCATCTTATAGAATATAACTGTAATTGATGACTTACGAGTGAATGTAAATCAATATAATGATGAGCAATGGTGTGTAAAAGAGAAGCGACTGTCAGTAAACATGGAGATGGCCGATATACCGTAGGCGTGTTGGGCCGGTCGCCATTTTTCCGTGAAACATTAGTAACTACAGCAAGGTATTGAATAAACACAAACCTTAAAACAAACCCAAGATCTATACTTATTTTTTAAACCATACCTAACGTCAATAATGCGTATGAGAGAAAACATTAATTCACCGAACTGTAAGCTTCCCGGTACTATGCTAATAAGCTTTTACCATCTGCTTGTTAACCAGTTTATATTAAAGTTTATCCAGTTAAAAAACGCAAACAAATTAAATAAAAATATGTAGGTATTCGTTAACTGTTGCGACCGTGTGTTTGAGGAATACGAAGTACATCGTTAGGAAATTGGATTTATCAAACTAAACTCGCAACAAGTACAAGTGGAATTTCATATTCATAATAAAACGAAAAAATTATTCATTTTAATATTTGCTAAAAGTGTAAGTCAGGAATATGTGTCAAAAATAGAATATATTTTTACGTTCCCTTTTAGATTTTTCTATACACAAGAATGTAATATAGTAAGAAGTACTCTTTGACTATCAAATTTTAGTACAGTACCTACGTTATTGAGCACGCGTCATCGATTAAGCTATAAACTATTCGAATTTAACAGATCTCCGTGAGATCCATCTAGCTGTCAGTAGTGTATTAAATAGAATTGTATTTTGCAAATTTCATTTTACACGAACGTAGCTATACTTATATTCTTTACGAATGATGTCAATGACCTTTATTTAATTTGACATTTGCAACGGTAGTAAACTGCAAGTCATAAAAATGTGTTGATTTATCTCTAAGTCAATTTTTAAAGGGAAAATTTTATGGTAGTAACTGTGTTTGACAGACAAGTGATAATGGTTTTCTAAGCAATCTATTATCGAAACAGTTAGCCTATAAAGACGATTCCCGTGTAATTTGCCGGATGAAAAGGCGAGAAACCGCCATCGTTAATCAACTAATTACATACCAGGTCGCTTACACGTTTATGAGAGGGGGTTCCCAGTAACTATACATATACTCGTATCTAGGAAAGTGGCAAACCTATTAAACGCTCGAGAATGTTTAAATTAAATATTATTTCCTAGTCATCGCTCAGAAATTGTAGAGTTTCCAAAGAAAATGTATTTCATATTACTAACTTCGAAGTTTATTGTTAGGTATTTGATACGTAATTAAAGAGGTGACAGTACTTTCTACTCGCCTTTATTCTTATAAGAAATTCATGCCTTGAAATTCTTCGGCGGGGATTTTGGATACGGCTGGAGTTTCTCTGGACTCTGCCATCATCATGGAGGACCTATTTATTTTAATTTCCATGTACATTTTTGTTGAATAAATGCGTTATATTCGTGCTAGTGGAATAAAATGCACGTTTGTTCGTACCAAATAAAATGTACGTTCTTGTCTAGACTAAGCTATGATCTCTTTGGGAAAGATTTGTTCAAATACTGTCAATAAAATTTTTACCGTCGTTTTATCTCGTATATATATAATATTAACTAGTTTATCAAAAACTATCGAATGTGTACTGAAATAGTTTTTAATACTTTTTCTGGGCATTTATTGTACCTCTACTTTGATAAGATAAACTGTAAACTTTAAGTGAACCATACGTATGTACATACATATTTAAAATTGTTATAGTTATTCCTATCGGATAATATCGGATAGTATTTTATACGCATTGTATTATATAATGGTACCCTCATCCTAAGTTGTAATATAACACTAATCCTGAGAAACAAATATAATGCTTCGACATTCAGACAGCCATAGTGAATCCTGTAAATTTGCCATTGATCTTGAACCAACACTGTCTGTGACCGACGCTCAACCTTCAATCTTTTTAATTATTTTTTCTCAACGAACATTTTCTATAAGACCTTGGTAACGGATATTGTGTGTTCATTTATTAAACGATAAGATAAACATATTGTCACAGTAAATGTATAATAAACAAACCTAGTACCTTTTATCTTCTTTTCAGCCTTTTAAATCTTCCAAATATATAACATACCCGATACAGATTAAATATTTTACGACCGCAATCAGGACCATTGTTTTATTAACTAATGTTACCTCAGGATTAAAAAGAAATCTAAACACAGTCCTCTCAAGCCCAACAATATCTATCTACTTCCAAAGTACATATATTTTCAAATGACTGATATTATTACGCAGACATTTTAAAACCCATCACGAACTTTACGATTTGAATTTGGTAGACGCGTCAATCCACTCGAACCGTTGTTAAATTTACGGCGAATCATGAAAATACAGCATCTCCCCAGCATACATCAGAAGTGTGACTATACTTCCATTTTTGAACTACTCTAAAATGTCTCAAGATCACTACTTCATGCTAATATGTAAAACAGTTTCACAACGTTGTTGCTGACTTAAGGATTTTGAGATAGATAAACAACATGACTCAACAGAACGAAGCTATGCATCAAGCTCAGTTATAGTATCTGCAACTGACATGAGAACATAGATATCTGGGAGCTGCGCGGCGTTGGCATATTACATCGCATATGTCGGGTTAAACAACCGGGGCTGGATGACCCCAGTAACTTTGACCGCTCTTTGCCGCGGAGAACCCATTAAAATGGCGATCCCGGTTGTTACTGGTACGTCGTTGAGACAGTCATTAAAAATTGTGAGAAGCGTATGAGGAAGTTGTATATCTTTCCGACAATTTTCTTTCTGCATCCCCGAACGACTCATAGCCTTCACCAATATGCAATGAAATATTGAAGGTAAATATGTTTTGATCTACTTCAACGGCTGAAAGACACGCTTTCAATAGTATAAAAAGAAAAGAGTCGAGAAAAATTTCACAATTTCCTTTTGCAAAACCAGGCTTACCGACCAAATTTACACTAGTAAACAAGGTTCAAGATATTTTCATATTATTCCATGTAATTCGTTATTTTTCCGTTTTGCTCTAGATTTTACATTCTAGATACATATTTTCAGTTTCAATAGGGACATGCAGCTAGATAATGCACGTACCAGTAAGATAACATTTTACGCCTGAGTACCTTCGTACGAAGTTTACACAGTTAACTCTTATAAGTATTTTTCAATTGAGTTCTCTCTAGAGTTTTACACGATTGTATATACCTATAAGGGTTTCTAAGAATTATTTGTGATAAAATTTCCTCGACACCATAAATCATCCTCGACCAAATAAATTGTATCGCAAACACTAAAATACGAGTAGCTATTTTGGTGTTTAACAGATATTTTCACAAATAAAATTTTATATTCGAAAGTAAATAAATAATTAACGGTCACTATGACAAAAACATTTTTATAAACAAAAAATGGCGTAAGGTATGACTGGCAGATAATTCTAACAAGGATCGAGTCCGAAAATTGCATAAAATACGAGTACTAAAGCGTAAATAATGAAATGAATAAAATATATTCTTCAGTTACTACTACTCATAAGAGTAGGTATCTCTATGCGAATGATAGTTAAATTAAACATTGAAGCATTGCATCATAACAAATCAGGCCAATATTATACTTGATGGAAATTCTAAATTTCCTACGCTACATTCAAACTTTAATCTGAAAAGAAATTGTGGGTGAGGCAAAGTAGACTTAGTGATGTGAAATTATTGCGTCCCGGCGGATTTGGTTATGAATGCAGCTTAAGGACACTCAACACAACTCTACTTCACAAAGAAAAGGACTAAACCGAGGACAAAGCGAAGCCGCCTCACAATTGAGAATGAAAAAGAAAAATGTAGTGAATCTACCTTTTTTGACACGGAGAAAGATATAGGCAATTTGGCCAGGTAGGTAAAATACTTATTATTCTAAATATCTGTCACAATAACATATAGTATCTTTTTAATCATCTATTGATTATACCGTATAGTATTCCATGTTTCGATGAGTCTTGATGCCATTAAGTCAATGAAACTTTTATTCTATCTGTTGTCTATATAAACCATTTGTATGTCATATCAAAAACCATTTTTCATGTCTTTCATTACACTGGCCCTCACTACACCTACGCCTTTATTCTCGAAAAAGAACTTTAATATAAAATATTCACTTATCACATTCACTATTTACAAGTACTTTGAGAAATTGTTGGTGAAGTGAGGTAGGAGGAAGGTAATATTGAGGAAGATAATAAAAGGAATACTTTTCAAAAATTAAAACGAATACATTACTATTGTTTTTAAAACATTTAAACCCCTAAACCGAAGTTTATAGAAATTGTATTTTAATGTTTCACGTGATAAATTGTTTACAAAGTTTTTTTGGCTTAAGTCATGTCTAAAGAAAATATTAGACAGCGTCTATGGATGTAAGTGCCTAGGGCTACCAAAACTCCTATTTCGACCAAATAACTCAAATACTGGCTGAAGTCAGCGTCAAGAGTTTCCGAAACAGGTATTTATGCACGAAGACAGTGATGGATGACTGTCGATGAAGCAAGTCAGGTTTTTAAGGACAAAGATATTTCGCACTAGGTTCCTTTTGCCTACCCCATTAGGGATCTGGCGTGATGGTATAATAACATTCTTATGTTTGACCTCGTTTGAGTTTAGGTTAATCCGTTGAAACAATAAGGCGAAGAAATTTCCCTTTTGTAAAACAATATAAACAAAAATATATATTTCGTCGCGCGAAGAACGAATTTGGGATAATCTTGCTTTTTTATAATAAATCTCTCGGCTCCTCATACGCGTCTTTAAATATTATAAATACAAATTTACCGATTTATTGTTATTTGAATTTGCAAATTTTGTCCTTTTCGAGCATACTCGTACCTATATGCAGTTTTGGCTGTTTACAATTTTACTCTCCAATTTCAAATAAAATTTTGGAATATTAAATTGAATATAATTTGACTTCCTATAGAAATTGAGCATCGTTCAGACATTATATTCTTAAAATATGGTCAATAGGTGTATCTTTATTTCCGAATATTAGTTATGTCAAAGTCCCTTGGTATCAATGGGTATTAAACGAAATATGTAATCGTTTTTATGGAACGTCTAAATATCGTATTTTCACGACTCTTACTTCAGAGATATCGAATTTCCGTACCGCCCTTTTTCGTACAAATTATTTACATCAAGTTTGAATTTCAAAAGAATACTTTCTTCGCTTGTCTATTTTATACAACCTAATATATTATCTCTTTTTTATGTGTTTATCTTTATTACTTTCCTGTTCTCATATATTTATAAGGTGACTACCAATAAAAAATATATAAATAGATAATTGTGGCAAAAGTTTTTATATGTACTATGTTTATTTTAACAAAATTTCTGTTAGTAGTTTGTTTAGCTCATTGAAGCAGATTATCTTTGCCAGCAAATTGTAGAAATAGATGACAAAATATTATATTAATTGCGTTTTATGTAAATGTTATTCGAGAAAAAATATAACACATTTTTAAACTAATTATAATTGACAACTTGAGACTTTTTGATATGTGTTAGGATTCGGCTATCGATTCGATCCAGCAACGAGTTATCCTCTTAGTTGAAGTCACAAAGATCAAAATTATGATCGTCCGGCGAAACTGATAGTAGTCGTATTCATTTTTCACGTTTTGCTAACATTGGGCAGTGCAGTAAAGAGCTTAAAAGCTTTGCGGTCTTTTTCAGATTTTTATAAGCCTTCTTCGGAAAGCAGCCTAGTTGTTTTCTTGATAATATTTTTCTAAGTAGCTTAAAATATTAAAGGTGACCCTTAACTTGTGTGGCTTTCTGTCTTCTTTATTGGTTAATATCATTGGCAAGCACGTAGTGTATGGACTTTTTGATACGTTATTCTTAAGAATATATGATTATACAGATACAACAAAAAAACCTACGACTTAACGGAAATGATATTGTCGGATGAAAGGAAATTGCGATTTAATACAGATATTGAATCAACAACATTTTAGTGATAAAATATGGTGTATGGTTATATAGGCTGTCTACCCTAAATACTAAAGTTACATTAGTGTAGATTAGTTACAAATAATTGTGGTGAGGATCCGTAGTTAAAATTATAATTACAAAACTTTTAGTGTAGTTTCGTAGCCAGAAACATTTACGTACACTACTTAATTACGCGAATAACATACCTACATATACAGGTCAACGACCTTTGCCAAGCGAGACCTCAGACGTTGGCATGAAATCAAATAGCTAATTGATAATTTTATTCTACACATTTTTCCTATTTCATGAGAAAAAATATAAAACTTTCTTTAAATGTATTGAACTTTACGAACTACATTAATTTTCTCTTTCGTCGCCACCTTATCGCAGAATACCGAAAATAGGGATTTATTTATAAATCCTATCTTTGCATCTTATGTTTCAACACTATATTCAAAATTATTCGGGTTATAGATTTAAAAAAAAATTGTCAAACACTCCACAAGTTAGTAAATTGCTGTTTTACTTATTCAGTTTAATATGTCAAACATGAAGGAAAGTAAAAATAATATTTGAATCATACAACTATTAAACTGCGACAGTATTTTATATGTGATCGATATATTTAAATTCTCCCAAGTTCACTCACACCATTACCATCACAAATCCATCACTTTAAACAACTTCGCAACACCGATAGTGGTTCGCTGACAAGTGCTAGAGTAGGTAGACGTAACTATTTTAGAATTCACTATTCTAGTGAAGGTGTACGTTGAAAACACTATGATTGAGTGTCTGTCTGCGTTTCGATATAAATTTCATTGATTTTCCAATGGATACCAATTTATCTACTCATCCCAGATTGCAATTGATGAAATAGCGCATAGTGAACCGCGATTGTTTCTTTATTATGCTAAAAATGATTTTAAAGTACATTTTTATTCCCGGTTGAATATTAAGGGACAAGTTGGAAGAAGACGCTTACAAAAAAACATGGCGGTGTGATGATATAATTTATTTATTCTTTTATATATATATATATATAACAAAATAGGTTCCACCACATTGCACGCCACGCTAACCTTTAATTGAGGCACTCGCACCGAAATGATTTTTTTTATTATATTTTTTTTACAAACTTTTATTGATCCATTACTAGAAGTATAATACGTGTACTAAGAGCGTTTGAGCCTTGTTCCATCTTGTTGGTTATTCTTAATATATAAAATACAAAATTATGCGTCTAATTTTCCTAGGTTCGTTTTACTATAAATTATAAAATAACATAATAGTTCAAAAAACTGTTTGCTATCTATAAATATGACCAGTGGCCGACTGTTACCTACATTTATTCTTGGCATCAATACATTTCGTATGATTGATTACATTCTCCTCATTACCGACACGCATTTTGATTCCGACTGTTATTTATAGTATTTCTGACTGTCAGTCAAATAATGCTCAGAAAATAATAAATATATCAAATTCGATGCCTCGGTTACTTGCTTTAAGATAGTTACTTGAATACAAAGCAACTATACAACAAAGTTAAAAAGATTGTGGTTTATAATATACACTTGTATGCTCATACATATTTCTCTAAGCAGATTGAGTATACTGATATACTCAGTGAAACGCAGTACAATTCAAATATGGACCTTATAAATTATCGAAATTTAAAGAATGTTTCAATAAAAGTCATAAAAAGGCTCCCTATTAGGTGCTTATTTCAACGTATGAAATGTTTAGGATAGTTTTTAGGAAATTATGTCCGTTTATACCCAACGTTACTCATATTTATTACATGGAATATATAGAAAAAAATTATACAATCTTAACAAAATATAATCTGCAGTTACAAGGATTTCATTTATTTCGTTTTGGATAGCAGCTATGGATACTCATGAAAATATATAATATGTAATTTCTTACTTGTGTTACTGATCTTGTTACATTTACGTACAGTGGAAATATAAAAAGAAAAGAAATAAATTATAATGGCGAACGTAACGAAAATGTAATAATAATTCAAACGCGGACGTGAACCGAATTTTTAACAGATATTAACCTCGAGCAGATCAGAAAATAATAGTGAGAAGTTACGTTTGTTGACCTGTTCTTGTATCTGCTATATCTCAATTACTATATGCATATAATCGATTTCCTATAAAAATGTATTTATGCAACAGCCATAACAAATACACACACGAAAACGGATAACGCTATAAATCTATCCAACAGACTTCCCACTTTACATTATCAGGTAATTAAAGTGAAGTGGACTGATTACCAGTGCTTTATCCAACAGTGTAATACTAATGTTGTGGAAAATATTCAATAAGCGGCGAGTCAAAAAAGATTTATTCGGCGTTCACAGAGTGTAGCGAACCGTGGTAATACGATCTAACACAAGCCATTTGCGCTTTATACTTAATTGGAGGCAGCGGCACAGCCGCCGCTGTTGCAGATATTGCATGCCATTCAACACACGAGCAGCTCACACTGTCATGTGTAAACCGGATCGTGATACAATACTGAGGGAAAAGAGCTTTAATTCCGCGGATTTGACTGCTAAGCAGAATTCTTTGACGGAGATATTACACTTGCAACTGTCAATCATTTCTATTTGCAATTAAGTACAGGTATATAAGGATTGCCGCAGTCCCTATATGCAGATCAATATGTACAATATAGTACATATCTATGGTAAAGGGAGCCGCACTCTTGTCAAACGAAATCTAGACTAACGGGTACTAAATTAGTCATGTTCTTCTCATTATAGTTTTATTCAGTTATTATAATTTTTTCTTATACTTCTCCGATCTGCATTTGGTTTTCAAATCCGTCGTGTCGTAGCCTGATATTTTTTTTCTTAATGCAAATCCAAATACAATTTTTTCATTGACGCAGGCCGATAGAAATTATACTATATTTTTTACTGTATCATAAATGCCGCAAACCTTAACTTCATACCTTAACTTCAATATGACCAAGGAAAATAAAGAGCATTTAGATAAAGTAATTGATAGGCGTCAGTCCATGATAATTTTATAAAGACTTTAATACACGTATAAAATAAGTAAACCAGAAAGCTTATATACCGTACATAACACGAATTACGTGATGCATATATGTACGTACGTACATATGAGGAGATATTAATTTCAAGCATGTCCGTGCCCATTACTTGACGTCTATTATATCCGCTATAAAGGCGCTATCTCGCTTAATTTATTTCGACTCTGTTTATTGTATTTTACTTTTTATAACATTTCAAATTTCTTGTCTGTGAGCCTTTTAGCTCCACCGTCTAATGAGATCATTACAAACCACATTATATAAGAATAATAAAATTTAATTAGAATAAGAATTAATAATAATAATAATATCTTAGGACAATTCCACACACGGCTGTCTGATTCCAAATTAGGTCATTTATTGCCTGTGC